>JAUJYS010001119.1:0-18722 GCA_033995665.1 Melogona broelemanni | reverse complement strand
CATTAGGGAGTCCAGAGCTTAGGGGTGGATCCTGCAGCCTGGCTATTCCAGCTGTCATTCCCCTTCCCTTCCCTGCTCCTCACATATCTCCATAGAGACACGAGAGTGCAGTAATCCTGTAGTGTACTACGGTGATTAAAAAAAAAATTACAAGTGCAAGCCAATAACTCTTTTATTTTGTTGTTCGTTTATACTCCAGCTTTTTGTCGAAGTCTTGGATGTGAATGATAATGCGCCAGTGTTTGTGGAGCCCTTGTACCAGGCCATCATACCTGAGAATGTTGCGCCAGGATTTGGTATTAAACAGGTGAAAGCGAACGATTATGATTTGGGGGAGAGTAGTCATATCACCTACTCCATCGATGAAGCCTCGCAGCTCAAGGGTAAGTCGGAATCTAAATCAATTAAATATTTATTGTTTTAAATAGTGAGCGAATCTAATTGCATATGAGTTAACCGGACGGTCCCGGGTTCGATTCCCCTAGCAGGCTCTCGTTTATTCGATCCTAAGGTACTGGTGAAAATGTGCCCCTCACCTACTACACGAGGGGTACAGAATATCCCGTAGTGCTACTGAGTGTATTCACAACACTGATCAGAAATGAAAAACTGGTGGATGACTTGGACGTCCATTAACGCGAATGAATTATTTGCAGATTACTTGAGCGTGAACGAGAGTACAGGCAGCGTGTCCGTGGCCAACGCCTTGTCGGGCAAGGGCAGGAGTGACCCCTACAAGGTCATCATCCGGGCCACTGACCACGGCGAGCCATCGCTCAGCACGGACGTGCACATGCTCCTCTTCATCACCGACGTGTCCACCAACGACGGAATACCAACTTTTGTCAAACCGGAAACTGGAGAGAGAATACAAGTAGCGGAGGTATTTGAAATCACTTCGATTTACAATTCTTTCTTCACATGCTAACCACAATGCTTCCAGGTAGTCCACGCGTGGTAAACTCGATTGTAGGACAAGCCCGTTCTAATTTAAACTCGAATTCACCAACAGGGGCGCGTTTGCCACAAACAAGTTCGAACATGTCTCATCTTGAATACTTTGTAAATGCTATAGAATTTGTCCAATATGCAGTTTATATCAAGATGTGGCGTGTTTCTAAATAATTTTCAGAATTCGCCGGCAGGAAGTGTGGTGACCGTGGTGCAAGCGAGAGATCCTGACGATCCCAATACTGAGAGCGGGCGTTTGAGATACTCCTTTTTGGGGGAAGGCTCATCTATCGATTCGGATCAACAAAATTTCGCCATCGATCCAATTAAGGGAACCATTACAACGCGCCATGCACTGGACAGAGAAGATCAAAAACAGTATACCGTAGGTTTTTTTACCTAATATAATTAATTACTCAATTGTTGATGATTTCATGTAACTTGTATAAATTGTCAAATTTAAATGTGCATGTCTTTGTCGTTTAGGTTGTCGTCATGGTTCGAGATTTCGGTTACCCGCCTCAACATCGAGCTCGCATTTTGAATATTGAAGTGGTTGATGTAGACGACCACGAGCCTTTATTCCCACGACCAAAGGTTGGTAACGTTCTGAAAATATTTGAATGCTCGCTTGATTCGCCGGAACATTTTTAACAAGAGCTGTAAAATGGCTAACACCAAAATTCCCCTTGTTGAGCTCGCTCCTTTTGAAAAGGAACCAATGCCCGTTCGAGTTCTTCAAAAATTAAAATGAACCTAGGCGTTCCTAAGATCCTCAAAAAAGGAACCAGTTCCTAGGAATGGAACTTTTCCGTTCCGTTCTTACCCAGCACTGAAAGTTGCCAACGATGGCTCTTGTAAAAAAAGTAAATTGTAAATTGCTCTTTAGAGACACCATTATTTGGATTAAAATGAACCTAGGCGTTCCTAAGATCCTCAGAAAAGGAACCAGTTCCTAGGAATGGAACTTTTCCGTTCCGTTCCTACCCAGCACTGAAAGTTGCCAACGATGGCTCTTGCTCTTTGGAGACTCACTTATTTGGAGAAGTTAAAAGCGTTTGACAAGAGTTCTTGTGTGTCATGCAGAATTCGATGCCACTACAAATGAGTGTAGAAGAGGAGGTTCCAGTGGGCACAACCATTGGATTCATTGAGGCCACAGACTTGGATGAGGGAGACAATGCTGCAATTGACTACTTTATAATAGGTGAGGATGCCATCTTCGTTCATGTACACGTGATATTAACTTAAAATGAAATGACAAACGAGACATTATATTATTTTAAATTGTAAAATCCTTTTCGTTTCACAACATTTTTCACAAGAAAATAAATTATTAAGTCCCATAAATTCAATCATATGACATTCAATTTTAAATTAAATGTGCCCCACACATATTGCCACAGCAACACGAGAAATATATAATCTCCTGAATTGATATTCCTTACAGTGATAAGGAATAAATAAAAATAATTTAGAAGTTATTTGGCAGCCACTGGTACAGCAGTGGATAGCAAATCCAAACTAAAATAAAGTGGTACCTGAATACAAGCCATCTTGTATAAACAATATTGATTGGTTCAATTGGATAAAATCGTGCAGCGTCTTTTTTTAAAGAGCACAAGACATGCTGTTTGAATAAAACAAAACATGTTAACAATATCGTATTCCTCCCCAACCCTTTGTCTAGATGGAAATAGCAATAACACATTGGGCATCAATCGAACATCCGACAACCGAGGAGAGATCTACGTGGCCAATCGCATCGACTGTGAACAAAAACAGTCCTACCTCATCACGATTCAGGCACGCAAGCTACACACGGACAAATGGAAGGGAAAAACAGCACGTCATTATGGGCAGCCGGACAGATCAACAAAACTCAAACTCCAGTATGATGCTGCCGACTTGAGCATGGCTCAGGTCCTGATTGGAGTGAGAGACATCGATGATCACCATCCCGTGTTCGTGCAGACGAATCTGACCACAGGTAACTCATTTCGTCAACACATGTTCATATCCGTAACTGATATGGCCCTATAGGATTGTATAGGAAAGCTATTAGACTTTCAAAAGGAGAAATAATAAAAATGCCTATAGAAAGCAAACCACTTAACTAGATTATCATTAAATAAAATCTCTAGATATTTTTCCAAAGGTATGTATATTCGGTATTAGGAAACAATCTGAGTACCATAGACCAGTGTTTCCCAAAGGTAGAGAAACTAAATTCTATTAATTAATAGTAAATTAGAACGTCTACGAATCAAAACGAGACTAATAGACCTAGTCATTCACAGTTGTCGGTTCACACCTGAACAGTAGATTGGTATTTCGTTATGCTACTTAGGCCTAGTCCTTAACTGTATAATTGAAGTCCTCGTTTTCTGTTTTATTAAGAAGGTTTTGCCACAACCCTGTTCGTCTCTTTCCCGGCGCTGTACCGGACTTCGTCCCTCTCGGTTTAAATTCTACTAGAATACCACAATGCACAGTATTTAAGCTTCTGCCAATAGGAATTGTCATGAAACTCTCCCTATTCATATCAATGTTGGGTAGAAGCGGAACAGAAAAGTTCCGTTCCTAAGAACGGGTTCCTTTTCAAAAGGAACTTGGTTCCTTTAAATATTTGAGGAACTGTAACAGGAACTGGTTCCTTTTTTTTTTGAGGAACAGTAACAGGAACTAGTTCCTTTTTTTGAGGAACTGTAACAGGAACTGGTTCCTTTTTTTGAGGAACTGTAAGAGGAACTGGTTCCTTTTTTTTTAGGAACTGTAAGAGGAACTGGTTCCTTTTTTTGAGGAACTGTAACAGGAACTGGTTCCTTTTCAAAAGGAACGAACCCAACACTGATTAATATGAATTAAAATTATAAAGGTTATTTATTTTCTTGCAACAGGGATCCGAGCCACTTCCGGTTCTGGATTAGACGTGTTCACCTTTAAGGCAATTGACAATGACACGACGAGCTCGTCACTCACCTACGAACTCAAGGACGTCATTTATAATTCGGTAATTACATTTTCTCTTCTACAAACGAATATCATCTATTATGACTGAATCATGGGATGTGTTGGTTCAAACCAAAGTTTATCGTTTCATTCCCCACGCTCGCTCATACTATTTTCAGTTTTACAGCGACAGACACTACTCGGTTAAAAGTGGTTTCAAGTTGGACGCTCAAAGTGGAGTTTTAAGAACGGCCACCTCCATGGCAACCTACGAGAATGGATATTTCTCGGTCGCCATTCGAGCAAGTTCAAACAACAAGTCTACGTCGGCTGTCTTAAGGGTAAAACTTAAAAAATGGCATCACATGTCAAAGCATCATCTTAAAGATTTAGATTTTAGATTTGGATTATTACCGCGCCTGGAGCATAAATAGTGATTTGTCATAAAGGAAGCAGTATTTTTGTGTTTTTTTTAAAGGGAGCTTGTTTTTGGAGATAAGGTTATTTGCGCACTTTGTTGCAGGTGGGCAACTTTCGGTATTTCAGTTGGCGGGACTTAAAGGAGGTTAGGTAGGGGACTTGCACCAAGTATTGGGGGAGACTATTCCAGTCTATGATGTTTCTGGGGAAAAATGAGAACTTGGTATAGTTGCTTCTAGCAAATGGCTTTTTTAGTTTAAAGGAGTGACCTCTTCCTTGCCGTTTCTTGTTCATCATCATGGTTAGTCAGTCCTGGGACTGGTTTAACAGCAATGGGTACTTGTTAAGAATGTCTTGTTATTTCTTGTTAAGACTCAAATATTACAATGGGCATAAACTATTACTGTTTGAATCAATGTATCAATCAATTTATCGAGCAATACTTGTAAAATTGAATGTCAATTGAAAATGCAGAAAAATGATAATTTAGAAGTTGTCAAAAAAAATGTCTTATTACTTTGGCATCCATTTTTCGTATTCAGAACGACAAGTAAATCAAGATCGAGTCTAAAATGTTGCTATGTTGCCTATTCTAATGCGAGGTGCCAATACCGTACAATAACAATGCATGTCACGGATTGAAACAAACTAGTAGAAAGGCGAACTTTGACACTTTTAATGTTGACATTTGTTTTAAACTTATGAATAGGTTTTTGTTCTACAAGGCCGAGAACTTCTAAAATTTACTTTCAACAAGCCGCTTGCCGAAGTTCGAAAGTCATTAACTGACTTTAGAAAGTAAGTCATTGTTTCAATAGGAATCATGAATGTTTATATGGTTTTTGTTGTAATATAATTGTTTGAATAACCTTGTTCTCTATTGTCAGGGAGCTGCGGGGTTCGTTGTCGCCCGCACGACCCATAGACGTCAATTTATACGATTCCGAATTCTCCGTTCAAGAAGGAGCGGTCAATGCTTCCAGGTCAATATCCACTTTGTTTATTTGCGTACCACCTTGAATTCATTCATTTATTTATTCGTTTAGATTAAATGTTTCCCAAAAATCATAAAACGTCATTGACTTGTATCCGAACGCCGTTAACTGGCATTAAATGGGGCTCCGCCATTAACATTTTTGTCGCCTCTTAGGGGCTCCCACATCGAAATTGCTTCTGAAAAGTGCTCCGCGACCCAAAAAGTTTGGGAAACACTGCTCTAGTATATCATGGATGATTCTAGGCTACATGCGACTCGGAAATGAAATTATTATTTATACTTGATGATTTTTTTTAGTCTGGTCTTCTCTGTCTAACTCTGTCTTGGGTCTCACTCTCACCAAGCGCCTTTAACTAATATATCGTCTTTTGTCTCGAATCCAGCTTGTGCTTCCAGTTTGTGATCAACGATAGTGTTCTAAAATCGAGCGAAGCCGAGGCTCTTTTGGATTTGCCCAACAGACCAAAACTGGGCCTACTCTACCACAACTACGGCGTTCGCTCCGTTGAGGTACGAAAAAACAAAAGCCGTTACACGAGTTGTCAAAGCGAGATGAACGTGTCCTGGTTTGGATTTTAACCAAGATTTTTTAAGGAGAACAGATTGGCACATGCTGGGGTAGAGCGTTCATTGGCTAAAAAAAATCTGCGTCTAGGGACCTGGAGGCCTACCGGGATTGGCTGGCAAAAATGTTCACACGTAACAAAGTATCGTGATAGGAGGGTGTTCTAAAAGTTAACTCGGGATGACTGATCCGAACCGAATCGGGTGCTTTATTAACTTTTGGGTGACACCGCAAATAAGTGTCGGTGACGTCACCTGAAAGGCAATCGTGATTGGCTGGCGCCATCAAATTCACACGTGATATCTCCGGCTCGTTAGTTATCAAGAAGCAAAAAATTCTGGCGATTCACATTTCCAGATGACGCAAAACGCGTCGTCTGGAGCCCCATGCACGTGATACTGAGCATACTCCCTAGGTGGCGCAAAACCTCATTTCACAAAAGTCCTCGCATAGGCTAACCTGTTTTCTTTACAAACCTTGGATTTTAACACTCGAAACACGTGTTTATTATTTGGCTCTTGTTTTCAGGATTGTGAAGTTGAGGGTAAAATGTATAGGTTGACGTGGGTCGAGATCTGCGTTCTCGTTGTTGCTGGTCTCATGGGTGCGGTTGGTCTGCTGTGCGGCGTCATCATATGCAGTCTTCATCAAAGGTTCGCTCTTTAAACGATACGTTTATTTTGGGAGACTCATCTCTCACCTTTAAGTTTAAGCTACAGCTCAATGGAGAAATTGAAATCCGATTCGCATTTGTGAAATTGTATTAACCACTATGGGATTTGTAAAGGTGAAAGAACTAATAATTGCTTACAACCCAACTGGTAAGCATAAGAGTTAATAATTGCTTACAACCCAACTGGGAGACAGCTACAAGAGTTTTGAATGGAAGGGAGAAATAATCGAAATTTGCTTTTTTTTAATTTAGCTGACCCAGCAATGGAATGCAAGAACCTAATCAATATATAATATAATAACAACAATCAATAGGCAGCGCCATTGATACGTCATAATCTGTAAAGTTTTGAACGCGAAATTGTCCTAAATATATCACAAATGACTACAGGTACTGCTTTAAACTAGCGTTATGCTTTGACAGATATTGATATATTAATGGCGTTGCCTGGCTACAATTTAATGGGACTGCCTGGCTACAATTTAATGGGACTGCCTGGCTACAATTTAATGGGACTGCCTGGCTACAAATAAAAAATCCATATTTGTTTTGTGCGTATTTTGAGTCTTGCCAACTCAGTTTTGCTAACTATCTTGCTAAATTTAAATTATAAATTACAATTTTTTGGATGGAAAACTGACTTTTTAAGCAATTGATCAGATAATTAAATATTGATCTAAATTTGACTACAATTTTTTTCTTCAAATGCAGATAGGATCAAAAGCAATAAATGATCAATGTGTTATTTGCTGATTTCAATTTTAAATAATATAAATATTCTGGTATATGATAAATAATGTATAAATAATGTAAATATTCTGGATATCTGAGAACAAAACATTGTCCCCTTTTTAATGTCAAGAACATGGCATAACAAATTATATTTAATTTTCTTTCAGATATAAAAAGAAAATGAATAGGACAGTGTGTAAGTACTTTACAAAATAATGTGCTTTAATTATTTGCTAATATTAACCATTGCCATGCAAATCTGACTAGTCTACATGTGTATTCCCCTCCCCTGTCGGTTCCCAGAAGCTGTATTCGATTCAGAATCCCTCCCCTGGGGTACTGGCCAAAATTCGTTCCTCCCATATTGCCATACAGAATCTCCTACAGCGATCAGGAATAAAAATATGTTTCATGATTTTTTATTATACGGCCGTTTAGTCCAGTCGGTAATGCTTCCGACTACGGTGCGGACGGTCCCGGGTTCGATTCCCCTAGCAGGCTTTCGTTTATTCGTTAGCCTGGGGTACTGGTGTCACCCCTGAGATTCCATTAAGGAGTCCAGGGCTTAGGGTGGGATCCCCATCAGCCATTCCCCTATTCTTCCCTTCCCTGTCCCTGACATATCTCCATAGAGACACGAGGGGGCAATAATCCTGTAGTGATTCCCATGGTGATTTTAAAAAAATATATAAAACAATATAAATTTTCAATTCTAGATCAAGTGGTCGTCGGAGCCCCTGCCGATACCAAGTAATGTTTCATTTCTTTAACCTTTTTTTTTAATTTTGCAAATTTCACTGTTGAACTAATTTTATGATTACTTTACTTTTTGTTCCAGCGGGAACGGCTACTCAACTATCAAGTGAGTTAAGATGACATCATTTTAAAATGAGACTAGCACAAAGTTTTAGGAAACCATGTAGCAAGATTTGGATTTAAATTAATGTGATCGTCGCTCAGAACATTCTGGCGATTTACGTACTTGTAAAACTTGTATCGTGGTTGATTTTAATAATGAAGTTTTAATTTCTCCTCCAGCCGACAAAGGATTCACGAGTGGCAAGAAAGGAGTCCACCTCCGATCATCAGAGACTTCACTTATGGAACGTCTTACGCCTAATGTGTCAACAACTGTCAAAAAAATATCCCGAATAAATTACTATTAAGTTGTTGAAATTTTTATTGCTTTGATTTTATTGATTGGATATTCAAAACTTTCCCACAAAGGCGCACATAATAAATTCTCAAATACAGAGGCAGGGATTACTAACACATTCGAAACTCATTTAAATATGTAACTCAATATATGCTAATTCTTTTAAATATGGAATAGCAGCATTAAAGATCGCTTGGAGCGCCATTTATTAAAATAAGAAATACATGGTAATTGAAGCATAAATTAGTGATAATTATTAATTAATCAATTATATTAGTTAATTAGTATAAATTTCCACCAATTATATTACAGTATAAATGACTTTTTTTTATTTGTTAAAGTCAAATTTCCCGCTACGTATTTTGCATTTTGTAGGTGGCGCTGCGTTAGAGCACCTGACGCGAATTATTCTGTTTGCAATGGCGTTAATGGAGGAAATGACAAAATTGCGCTCAAATGTCTTCTATTTTTTTAACATAAACTGAAATAGCTCTAAGGTTCGCAATGATTCACTCCATATTTGTGCCACATCCGGCCATTTTTAGCTGACTTATGGAGCTAAGGCGGTGAGATTCGTATACTTATGAATAGCAGGGTATATATTGTATACTTTCATATTTTCTTTCGGTAATTGCAGATAGATTGAAATGTTTGATAAAGTTTTAAAAAATAACAGACGAAGAAACATTATTAGGCTTATGGTAGGCGTGCTTTTAATTAAGAAAACAACACACAAATATGTTTCACAACACGCAAAACCTAGTCACGGACGCATCCAAAGACATCCACTTCGAGTAAGGACAAAGTGTTATAGTCTGGCTCTTGACAATCATTGCAGTAAGAAACAATTTGGATGCTAAAATATCTTCCCAAAGTTGGCGAGCACTTTTGAGCGAATAATTCTCCTCGCGCAATCGTGTGATTGGGATAAAAATAAACTAAGTTATTAATAGTTGTGTCATTGTTGTGCATTCTTGGATCTTTCATTCCAACTCGAACTTCGAAGAAATGAAGTCGTTCAGCTGAAAAAAAGACAAGTGTCACAAAAGAGTACAGATCAAGGTTGGAAAAGAGAACAGGTTAGCCCATGCGAAGACTTGCTCAAAAATTAAAAGAAACTTAAGCGTTCCTAAGTTCCTTTTTAAAAGGAACTTGGAACTTTACTGTTCCTTTCATTAACAAATATATTTTTTAAAACATTGGCGGGAACTAATCTACGTAGATTTGTGGACGTAGACCAAATGCGTTCCGCAGAACAAAATCTTTAGCAAATTTCTATTCGATGCTGCAAAATTATTCCGCTCACGATACACTTTGAAAAATTATACTCGTAGAAAATTGAAGGTTATGGCAAATGTAACCATTTACACAGAAAATAAACCAATGTTCCAACGGGAACTGGTTCTTTTTTTCATCAGAGGAACGGGAACTGGTTCCTTTTCAAAAGGAACGAACCCAACACTGGGTATGGTACACGTAAAGTAAACACCATTAGACTAGTCCGCGGCTCTGTCAGCTATCTGGCCGCGGACTAGTCTAATGGTGTTTACTTTACGTGTACCATTCCGTGGCGACAATTAACCATGCTTCATAGGTCTGCTTTTTAGAACCTGTGACATGCAACTATCGCGTTTTTTCAATGACTACAAACGCGAACATTTTGTGCTTACACACAATCTTATTCCTCGTTTTTCTTGTCTCATTTTGGCAATTGATTTTATTTGTACGTCTTGTGTCATCTATGTTTCTACGCATGCATCAGTTTGGGTTTTATCGAAAATGAACATTTTAATTCTGCTTGGATACGTCAAAATATCCATGCAATTCGTTTTTTACATTTCATTATTATGCTATCATCAAGAAAACTAATTTTTAAGTGTGCTCATAAAGAAATCAGATTGCTACCTACCAATGGTCAATTACAAAATCTCGTATTTAGAGTATAATATTCTTACTGTAAATGGAGAAAGGACAGTTTCTGTTGACGATACCAAATCCATGCACATGGTATGATTGAAGCAGGTCTACCATCCAAAATGGACGAAAGCTGTCTGTCAGGTAATGTGTCATGGTGAAGAGAGTGTCATTTGGGTCTTGTCGAATGCCGTCTGTAGCCTGGCTGGACACATGGAGGATATTTAATTGCGTGTCGGTTGGATTGGTAGAACTCTGCCATGTCGGTTTCATCAGTGACACGCTCTCCGAAAAATGGAATTGAACTTTTTTTAGTAAGAGATAAATAGAGGAGTAATACAAATTAATAGGTACATCATTTTTTTTTTTTTGTACATCATCTTCTGGTACGAATTTTTCTTTTATCCCTGGTTACTATAGTGAATTCTGTACGCCTCGGGTTGCTGTAACAATATGTGAGTGACACGTTTTCACCACTACCCCAGGATAACGAATAAACGAGAGCCTGCGCCGGGAATCGAACCCGGGACCACCCGCACCGCAGTCAGTCGCAATGCCGATTGGGCCAGACGAGTTGTACTAATGAAATGTATAGGTTAAATACGATTCTATGTTACATTGACAAATACAGCAATAACTAGTAGAGACTAGCTACATGAGACTGGCTGCATGATAGTCATCCATTTTCGGATTGTTAACTGCTCGCCAAACTGATATTAATTGCAAAATGGCCAGCTGACCTGAGAAAACTCATTGTGTGTAGTATGCTTCCAATTACCCCAGTATATTCCCCATTTAGGCATGAAGGTAGCCAACCAATAAACCAACAACCAAGAAAATTGAGTAGAAATATAAATACAAAATGAATAAGATTATCATACGTTGCTTTCCGCAAGCTTCTGAGTAATGTATTTTCTGAAATATCAATTTAAAATTGATCATTATAAAACAGGGATATGTGACCAGATGACCTTGCGAATTTCCAAGCTAAGCAACGCTGTTTTAATCAATGAAACGAGGCACGTACCATTCCATAGCAACGCCAGCCATCGACCATGTCAAAAGACGGAAAATTGTTTGACCCAGTCGTATTTTTCAACGAATGTAAATTGCAGTTTCCATTAATGTCACGTTTATCCGAATTGAAGCTAGGTAACAAATTAACAGGAAATTTAAAAAATGATACTCATTCAATACACTTAGCAAGCAAATTATAGTTTTTTTGTTTTCTGAGATATGTCATTAACAGTACAGACGGTTCCTGACTGATGTCTCCAGAATTTTTCGGACGAGAGAAATTCGAACGAGTAACTCCCGTATTTTTGGGTTGCAATGTTTTAGTTTTTAAAAAATTGACTGACCTTGGGGGTCACTTTTGACCCTCCCTCTTTGAGAACCGATACCTTCACACTGCACATGTTGCGTCTTTTGACATAGAATTATGTCGGTCGTTTTAATTCAGAGTATTTTACAGGCTATGCTATTTCGGAAAGGGCCTTCTGGCCGATGTTCGTGCCCTTTGTAATTGCCCTTTGTAATTGCCCGATGTTCGTGCCCTTAGTGACGTTTTCATATGTTGCAAATAAAAAGTTGCTGCTGCTGGGATTAGAACCCACGAACAAGTCCACGAATTATTACTAATCGCATACTTTAACCATTCGGCCACACCACCGGTATACGATATCCTGTCTTAATCTGATGGGATAACCTTGACAATAGCGCTCGGATACCCACGGGAGCAACCGGTTAAATCTGGTTCTACCATGCATTCTGCGTTGTACAGGGGTCGGGGGGGTGGAGGTGATGCCATCTATGGTTCACGTATTTGCCGCTAGTTCCGCTAGGTACGCAGGGCAAAATTTCCGCTGGTTTCGCTGTCGCCTAGTTACGAGTACACAGGACAACATTTCGATCAGTCTACTTACAAGGTAATTCATTTTTCGGTTTACCGTTTGTGGCTAATTTCGTGTTTTTTTTTATTTGGATGGGCAAATGGCCATCCAATTTAATCTCACTTATGATGGAATGTGGTTATTCCTGAAAATATTATGACTTATTGCCCGAAAGACTTATACGGCGGTATCACTTAGGCCTACCCACGTGTGTAGCTAATTTCACTACCTTTTCAGGGCCTCTTCGATAATTTTAAGACATCATTAATACATTGCTCAGTGGGCATGGCAACATCTTGCTGAATGGACGGTCCTGGGTTCGATTCCCGGCGCAGGCTCTCGTTTATTCGAGCTTGGGGTAATGGTGTCACCCCTGAACTTCCATTAGGGAGTCCAGAGCTTAGGGGTGGATCCTGCAGCCTGGCTATTCCAGCTGCCATTCCCTTTCCCTTCCCTTCCTCACATATCTCCATAGAGACAGGAGGGTTCTGCACTAGGCGCTACGGTGATTTAAAATAAAAAATATATATAAAAAAGTTGCAGACAACCAAAACTAGGTGCCGCTGCTTATGCTCTGTATACGAAAAATCTCATTTATACACTAAATATTTTTTAATGACATTCTTTGGTATACAGAGTATGGTGTTTTGAAGATGCATGTAGCACATACTATTTGACGTCGCTTATACCTGCACATCTACGAAAAATAAAAAAAAATATTCAACGCCTTAAACGATTTTAAAATGACAATAATCTGAAAGTTATTTATGCACCCAGTCTCAAGTTAAACCAGTTAAAAAAATTTAAGAACTATTTTTTATGGCGGAGTCCATTTTAGAACGCAATGGCAGAGCCCTTTTTAGAATCAATTGCAATGGCGGAGCCTCAAACGTAGCCATTCTTGGAGATTGCTTCGCGCTGCTCCTGGGAAATGTACCGCTGAATTTTGTTCTGAAATTGTTTGCGTATTCAAGAAACACCTATTTACCGAAAACTATTACGATATATTAAATAATGTTTAGGTAATGATGACTGGTACTAAGACATGTAGCTCATTGTCTGCAGGCGATCTTGTGATCTCGTCGGCCATTTGCAATGGTGAAACGCCACTAGCGGCGGCTGTTAAAACATCATCTACAGATATATCTCTGTTTTTTTTTTTTACTTTTGTCTCATGAAAATCAACAGGTTTCGGCAGACCGACTTCTTGGATCACGCAGTAGCCGAGATATATCTCTGTATAGTCAGTTCCAGGCGCGAAAAGGCTGAGCTAGGAGTGACGCATAGAAAAAACCTGATGGCTCTGACAGATGATGTAGTGGAATCCGCCTGTGGGGAGGGGGGGGGGCATGTCGTTGATGGAGCAGGTTGTGCTTGTCTCGATGATGCTGCTGATGGCTAGACAATCTTTCGTTTTCATGCTAGATTTCGAAGTTCTTCGAGTTATTTTGGCGTTCTGATTTTCGGTTTCGCGGTCGGGGCATCGCGAGCTGGAATGACCTGCCGACGACGCTGGAAATTGAGACGCGACCCTCTACGTCGATTCACTTCGAAGTTCCGGGAGGAAATGAAAATGGGGCCTGCACAACTGAGTTCTGATCTCTCCTGCCTCAGTGGCTGCCAGCGATAAAAAAAAAGCTGAGCTACCATCGCAGACTCGTCTAATGAAATTTTCGGATTTTTGTCCGTTGGGCTTGCTGCGATCACGTGTATGATTGCTCCTGAGATCCTCGGTCCATTTTAGATATCTTTGAAGCGGAGCTACACAATGGTTTTAACTGAGGACTCTTAGACTTAAAGCTTTTATTTTAGCTTAGGGGTGGATCCTGCAGCCTGGTTATTCCAGCTGCCAATCCCCTTTCCTTCCCTGCCCCTCACATACATCCGAGTGTGCATAATTCTGTGATATGTTTTTTTTTTAATTCTCACAATATCTATTCTAAGCTTATTTCAGTTTATTCTTTGGTTTATTCTAGTGGTTAATTCTTAATTTATCCTGAATTTATTTTAAAAAATTACTTGGCGTTGAATGCAGAAAAATAAGAATGTCGTAGTCCAGTTGGACTTGCAATCAACTGCGGTGCGACGGTCTCAAGTTCCATTCCCGGCGACCCCAACGTCGGCCTCAACCTCAAACGAACTCAAGGTTCGACCCCGTGGTACTAGTGAAAAGATGCTCCTCAGACACCATTGTAACACAAGGGCTCCTAAATTTTTTGGAAATAAGAAAATGTCGGGGTCACAGGAGGTCGTATACTCGATATCGCTTCTTATTCGTTTAGTATAGGCCTATTTCATCCTTGGTGGCCATTTTAACTAGACGCCAACCCCTGTATAGGTAACCGTACGAACCTATGCTTGTTTGATTTTACCAATCAGAATAGAAAAAGAGAAGACATTCCCAGTAAATATAAGAAAATGGTGTCGCACTTTTCAACTCACTTGATGTCAATCGCAGGCCCGGGAACTGCGTCATTGTATGTTGGCATAGTGTTTCCGTAAAACAGAGCTTTTTTTTATGGATCGACGAAGCTTTGAATAGACCCAGTCATCGTTTGTTGTGAGTCGTACTGTACAAAATTTACGTCGTTTTGCCGTAACTAATAGTTTTATTTAAAGCGATAGTTTTTTATATTTTGAAATTGGCTTTATGCCCGTATGTAAAATGACATAAAGCCAATTTGTAGTAGTAGTCAAAAAGTGTAAAATGGAATGTAATAATATATTTTCTTTGTATTCCGTCGTCGACGTTC
The DNA here is from genome assembly GCA_033995665.1 of Melogona broelemanni. NCBI lineage: Eukaryota > Metazoa > Arthropoda > Diplopoda > Chordeumatida > Chordeumatidae > Melogona > Melogona broelemanni. Next base: position 3,717 of record JAUJYS010001119.1, on the reverse strand, counting down.
CCATTTGGTGGGGGGGGGGGGGCATGTTTTATTACTATTTTCTTTTTCGTATGCCGTTTCCAACGGATTCGAATTGCCATATCAATGCGATTATATGCGCTCGGTATTCTCCATAACCTACTGTAACCGTCTGTTGTCTGGCGAAACCACTTTACGCTCATGCATATATATGTTGAGATATGTGGTAACGGCATACCTAAATTCTAAGTATATGTACATGCGTATATGCGCTGGCTAAAATAAAAGCGATTAGATTTCCTTGCGCATGCCGCGACGGAATTACTAACGGAATTTTCAATTTATTATTTGATCCGAATTCTTGGCCCAGAATATTTTTTTTCCGTCCCAGTTCACGCTCATATATATATATACATTTTTTTTCTTCAAACAGCGGAAAGGCAGAATGTTGACTGAATGGGCATATCTCCAGTAAACATATCCTCATAAGACTCTGAAAGCCCAAAACATTCTTACGCCCGTATGCACCGACAAAATATAGCTTGCTCAGTAGATAAAGATGTCGCTATGGAGTGCTCACGCGACCGCAGTTATTCTTTAGCAAATGTTGAGCGTTGTCAATGGATAATTGCGGTCATGTGAATGCACCATAGTACCAAGTTTATCATCTGATGAAGTTAACTTTTGCCGGTGCATACGGACATTAACGTGTTACAAATTTAGCTAGTTGTTCTTGATATATTTCGTTTCCGACGTTTAGACACAAAGTGCCATTTCGTTGAAAGAAATAATCGAAAAATTTACAACTTAATTAAAAATAGCGTTTTTCATTTCGGAGAAATCCTAGTTTTTTTCCTGGCGCGTTGGTCGTTAAAAAGAAATGAGCTGTTGTTTTTTTGTTGATTTGCTTAATGCGAAAAGCGAAATAAAGAAAAAGGCCTTATGTGGAAGCGATGTTTATGCAAATTGTTCGGAGTAAATATAATTAATTAACAGCAAAAATTATTCGACTAGATCGATCTGATCAAATTGACAAAGTTGTTGCATAAAACGCAAAACTAAATATCGTTCGAAAATACCAAAAATGTTTTTGATTTCAGTCCAAATGTATGACATGGTGGCTTATGGGAACGACGACTATTCACCGAATATTTGGTTATGGTTCACGTTCGCTTGTTTGCTCGCTTTGCGCGCGAGGTCTCAAGAGGACAAGGGTATATTATTGCCTTCCATTCACTTAAGTGCCGAGTTATAGGAAAATAAAATTCGACGAATTTCCATATTTCCACTGCACGGGAAACGTGAAACTTTTGTGCGATGAATTGTATGTTGTCATATCTCTCCGGGCGGTGTGCTCGCATATCGTTGTTGCGGGGATAGTTTTCTTAGCCAAGGGTCGTTTCCGAAAGAAATGCCTGGTTAGATCCCCGACGGACGTTTTATATTGCTTTTTTTTATTATATTAACCCACAAGATGGCGTTTCAAATAAATAATTAGAATTGGCTAAATTGAGTGACGTTTGTATAATTGGCACGAAAAGGGCGGTAGTAGTCGGTGTTCAATTCCATTTCGTAATTCTATATTTTATTTTTATTTAGAAGTTCGAACGGGAAATGCTACGGAGGGCAGTTAGGTCGCAGTAAAAAGGGGGAACCAGGGAAAAAAGGTATAAAGTCGTGACTCGTATTTGGCTGGAAGCTGAAACTTGTTATGCTGCCAGTGATGTCACTCGACGAGCGGGAAATAAACGTGGGGCTTGAAATTGTACCGCCTCAGGACCGAGCTTTATGCTCCATGAGCAACCCCGGCAGTACCGTAGGCACAGGATTATTACCATATACAGGGTGGGCAAAAAAAATAAAAATAAAATATTCGCGAAAAGCTAACCGATTTTCTTAAAACTTGGCATAGGTGTTGATAAACTCCTTATTTTCAAATTTTTTGCGCAAAAATGTCATTTAAAAATTTTCTGTTCATAGGGGGCGCTACATTACATCGTAAACATTGTAATCCAGTTTGACATCGTGCGTCGTTACCTTTGTTTCAAAATTGCATTCAGTGAGACGACCGAATTGCGATTTCTTTTACGGAAAACAAAAAATTACTGCGTTAGGAGATTTTTAAATACACTTTCTTAAGAAATAACAAACATTAATTGATTATTAGTAGCCGCTGTATTCCTTTGTAAACGGCAACATTCAAAAAATGTTTATAAATTTACAAAGATAATTATTTTTTTGTTTTTTTAAATCACCGTAGCGCCTAGTGCACTACAGGATTACTGCACCCTCGCCATACGCCATTGTTTCGCCATACGCTTAATTCATCTCACATATTACCCACAAAAAAAGGAAACAAAACAATGTCATGAACTTTGTTACAAATATTACACAATTATCTCATTACGAAAAATATTGTACACTTTTGATGCCTTAATAGGCACAGAGGGGGTAAAATATTTTTAGGCAAGTTTTTTTTTCTTTCTTCTACGTCGTAAAATTAAAATAATCGTATAATCTTGTAGACGAATGTACGCACCGTAGATAGTCATTTAGATAAAATACGCATATTGCAAAAAAAAAATCCAACTGATTAAGGAACCCGTACAATAAATTAAATTAATTAGAACGACAAGGACATACAAATAAAACATTGAAAGCTGGAAGCATGGCCTAAACAACCATATGTTGAATAAATCTCACAAAGGCATCGACAAATTAGAACGTCTACAAATTAAAACGAATTTTATCCTACGGAGTTATGCCATACGGAATTATCTCTTTCCCGGCGCTGTACCGGACTGAGTCCCCAGTCGGAACCCGTAGATTTTAATTTTGTGAGCGGTTTTGTCACGTTACTGGTCACAAATCCAAGTTAATCTTTAAATTATTTTTTTCAATTCATAATATAACGGTTTATAAGCATAGCATATTTTTTGCGCATTTTCCAATGCAATTAAAGCAGTATACGTGGTTAACGTTCAAGAACCTACCTATAAGATGAGCGTTAAATTTTCCTAATTAAGTATTAAGGCTTAGAAAAAATGTTGACAACGGTTTAATAAATATATAATCGATCTATACAATGTAAGCTGTATACTGGCTCATTTGCACGTACTTCGGATGTTAATCTTGTGACGTCACTGAATCGAGTATCTTCATCAACGTAACGAGATTCCCCCCCCCCACGCGTTTAAGTGCTAATCGAATTGCTAGTGGCGAACTAGGTTATATGCAAATCAGCACCATATTCGAAATTGAAAATATAAATTCCCCAAAGTCGGGGAAATTGCATTCAATCCACCAAAATTGCTCCAAACCCAAACTACAAACCTATTTGCCCGCAAAAGCGCTTTTTTTCCCAAGCTCACCGCTGACCATTTAACGACTCTATTCCAAACACACACAACCATTCCACGACAATTGCTATGGATACCGTAGGGGTGCGTTTTAAATCCAACAATTCGCGTTTACCACGCAAGCCGACAGTTTGGCGTAATATTTCAACGCACCCGAAAAAACACAAAAAAACGAGTGCGTTTTATATACAACGGGCGTTACTGGTGGGAAACCTTAATTAGCTGGGGAAATTGCATTTACAAGCCACCGATTTCCAATACTCCCGGCGAGTAAATTGAAGGGTTAGCCACGTGCCTTCGGGCAGGGGCGGACAATTACCAAAGTACTCTACAGGGTGGGCAAAAAAAAAGGCACCAAAAATTCATCTTAACATATCTTCGCGAAAAGTTAACCGATTTT
>JAUJYS010001118.1:0-18729 GCA_033995665.1 Melogona broelemanni | reverse complement strand
TCCCCTGGCCATGTCCACCATGGCCGCGGCACCGGGGGGCGGCCACAATTTCGTCTAGTCGCTTGGCCCTACTACTCTCGGAATTGTCTTTTTATGACTGATAATATTTTAAAATTGTCTGTCTTTGTTTCCCCGAGGTACCATCCAAAATCGTGTAACAATAACATCGAATGGCTCTCCGCACTCTTCACCTTACGCCCTCTTTGGTTACTCTATTCACTGCAGTATTGCCTACGAATTAGCGAATTTCACGTGCTTCCATTAAAAGATTAGAAATTATTTTCGTTCACCCCATTGGACCACTTACCCCGAAAGCTGCACGTGGGGCATTCTCTCTTTATTTCCCGCATATAACGCCACAATTAAAAAATGGCCGCCGCAAATGGAACCCACGTTCTTAAAAGTAAAACTCTACAATAAGTTTTCCACAAAAATGTCAAATCTTTGCCGGCGTATTTCACAGTCGTGAGCGCCCTCAGTATTGACAAGTAAGCTACATGACAATTTGCCAAATACTATTTTTGAGTAAAGACTGGATTGCATTTCCTTACGTGCACGAAAGAAAATTTTCTTTAAATGTGCTCATTTTTGTAGTTCTGTTGCCTCGTCAAATCCCAAGACGAGGATTCCAATTACGGAGACGTGAAAGCGATCTTCTCCCCATCCGTACATGCCCCCATGGGTGCCGCTGAAGGGAGAGGGGGTGGCGACAGGTCAGAGGTTGAACTCCACTGACCCCGCGGCATGGGCGCGTGGTCGCGCACAATTTAAGCAACACCAGGCACACCGTTAATTTTCGTCGCTCGAGGTGTAAATTATGGCCGCCCCAAAAAACATCCTCACTGCTCCCCACCATCACCACCAACCCCTCTAACCCTCGAACCGAACAGAGCGGAACAAAATTGGTGACCGCGTTCCGAAATATAAGTTGGTTTCGATTCTGGTTGCAAACCCATAATTTAACAGAAACGGTTTCAGATTCCTTAAAAAGAGCCTTTAAAAGAGTATTTAACCTTTACCTTCAATTTGCCGCAGCATACTGAAATTATTTTTGTCGAATAACTGCCAACACGCTATAAGAAAAACAAGGATTTATCCGAAATGAAACACTTCTTAAAAGAGCCGCACTTATCATTTACGCATTTTCTCTGGCAAATTTTAATTTACCGGGCAAACGTTTTGTCACTTTGATGTGCGTTGGAAATCCCAGATAGATGAACACCCCATCACCTTATGAAAACAACCGAAATTGGCGATGCGCCTCAAATTTTTGCAGTTTCTACTTTATTCATTTCCATGTATTTAATTATATTTTTTTTACTGCTATGGAGATTTACCAATGTCTTTTACACCCCAGGTAAGGTTCAAAGTCTCAAATCAGTTAACCCAACCGTAAGTTCTGATTATCGTACAATCACGAAGACATTTTTCATTTGCGAACTTGACTGACCAGCTCTCCGAGTCTCAGTCCTAACTCCATAACCACTCCATCATGGCCCGACAGCCAACTAAGGAGCCCCGGGTTCGTGCCGACAAAGCCCTATAAATGAAGGTGTGGGTGGATGTCGTCCTTCTCCCACATCCCCCACCACCACCCCCCAAGCGCTAACCCGAGTTCTCGTTTCAATCGAGCCGGCATCGATAAATCAGGATCAATTAGCCGTGACCGTGCCACAATAATATTACTCTTAGCGGGGGCGACAACTGAGCGTCACGTGAAACTGAGCGTCACGTGATCGTCGCTCGGTCACGTATATAATTGCCGCTTCCGGTGTGACGTGTGTGGGTTCGTGGGCGCGTCGAATTTCTACTCTGAGTTGCTTTAAAAAAAAGGTGATTGTTTTAATTTTAAAATTTTTATCTCCAGATCACTGTAGAAAAAATAATGTGTTGTGTGGAAACGAAATGGGAAAAGTTCCGTTCCTAGGAACTGGTTCGTTTTTGAGGAACTTCTCTTAAAAATTGTACTCGTAAAAGATTATGACAAAACGAACCCTTTATACAGAAAAGGAACCTCCGTTCCAATTCTTAAAAAAAGGAACCAGTTCTCGTTTCGAATCCTACACAAATAAAATGCAAAAAAAAGGTACCTAAGCGTTCCTAAGAATTGGAACGGAGGTTTCTTTCCTGTGTAAAGGGATCCTTTTGCCATAATCTTCTATGTGTACAATTTTCCAGAGTGTGTCTCGACAGCGGAACAATTTTACAGCATCAAACAGAAATTGCCAAATATTTTTATCTGTGACCGCAAATCTGCATACGTCCTTTAGATTATCAATTCCTGCAAATATCCATATGGCGTAATCATGAACGCACAATTTTTTTATGAACAATTACACCACTCCGTATCTTTTTGATAATATTTTTTTGATCTATGAGGTGGAAAAGTTCTAGGTCCCTTTTTAAATGGATCGGCCATTTTGACAAGTATGAATGGTCATGTTCCTTTTAATCTCTGTAGGGACTGGAACGGAAGCAGGTTCCTTCTGTCATATGTGGAACGGGGGAACTGGAACGGGTTTCTTTTTACGAGGAACGAGCCCAACACTGCTAACCACAATATCCAATTTCATCTCTTCATTCAAAATTCGACTGGGCTCAGTGGAAAAATAATCTCACGTGTGGCATCCCATTCATAAGGCCCCCTGGTGACGAGAACTGGCAGCTCAACCCTAGACCTACCTGTAATCGTAATTGCATTTTTTCATCCATTCATTCACACAGGTGAATACGTAAAGGCGCGGCGAATAAAAATTAGCGAAGGCAACGAACTGGAAAATGACACACCAAGCGCTTGGGGGAGTTGTAACAGGGGTGTTTACCAGCGCCTATCCCCCACTCACAGGGATTTAATTCCCCCTTACACGAAATAAAAAAAAAAAAGAGGAATCGATTTTCATTTAACGAACACTGTTACTCGAGTAGAGAAAGATGAATAGGGGCGAAATTTGATATCGGAACCACCATGAGGATTTTATTCCATTCGCTTTTGGATTTTATTTCTAACTTGGAAATTGCAAAGTACGGAAAGATGAGCGATGAGACTTTTTGGTTGGTTTTGCTTTAGGGATCTTCCTTGCCAAAAAAAAAAAAAAAAAATAGTGGAATAATTCTTGTTAATGAAATAAAATTTCGATAAACTCTCAAATTTTATAATATTTCGGTATTATCTAAAATTATGAAACTCAACACAAACTCAGACAACACATGCTTGGATCCGTGTCTAGCCCGGTATGCATCAATTCGCAACGTGTCAACATACCGCCCCCCAGTGTCCAATCACCGCACCCGATATAAAATGATAAGTAGCCACACTGATATCCAATATCACCCTCTCTGTCCCGTCCCCCGTCACTCCCCTTGCCCCCCGTGACGCCAGGAATTGGTTGGGTTGTGAAATGGATACAAGCGTGTCAATACGACGTCAGTCAGACGTCATTCAGAAACACCGGTCTTGTTTAATTCGAAAGTAATTCAAGTAGAAAGGGCTTGCGCCACCTGGCGACATACAGAGAAAAAATTGTATTTTCCATTATTTAGTTCAAACTCTTGCGTTACGAGCGCTGTGCAAGGAGAAGTTATGATGGCATGAGGTTACAAGCGTTTGTGGCCATAGTCAAAAGTGTCCAATAACATGGAATAGGTGGTGGGACCATTTCTGAAACCATGTCCTCCTGAGACAGCCATCCTTCAATTGAAAATATTGTCTATCCCAAGTAAATCCTGGGTATATTTCACATTAGTTATTTCCAGTGTTGGACAGGTTTCGCAGGAGCGTTGGAACGTCCTCGTTCCTTTACTTTTATGAAGGAACGAGAAACGTCCTCGGTCCTTTCTTGAAGAACTGGAACGAGTTCCTTCTACTTTATTAATATAACTACAGGGGATTCTGTACCCCTCGTGTTACATAGGAAATGTGTGTTTATAGACATTATATTTTTCGACATTTAGCCAGTTGTCAAGGCCCTCATTTGCGACGGCCATTTCGAATTAGTTACGTCACATCCGATGCTTTGGAGCCTGCGATAAGGCGAGTGATAAAGCCCGTGATAAAGGCGTCTTGATATGGCATGACGAGTTTTGAGATAAAATGTCTGCGCATGCGCCTCACGGGTTCTTTCTTCTATTTTCCCTCGACTCCAGAGGCGCCTAACAGTAACAAGCGCCCTCCCGTCCCCCACCACCACCCCTTCCCCCTACCAACCACCACAAAACTTCCAAAACACCTCCCCCCATTTTTATATTTATGAAAACATTTATTAGCGTAGTAGTAGTAGTTGGCCGTCCTCCGCAGCAACCGCCGCCATCAGGGTGGTCTTCTCTGTCGCGCCGATATGATGAAGTTCCGGTCTCGCGGGCCGCGCCACGCTCTCTTCTCTCTCTGCCATGCCGCATACTTCTTCCCCGACTGACGCATTTACCATTTACCCCGAACACGGTGTTTTTTCGGCCGTGCTCAGTTTGGCTCCATCGAGTCAAACCACACCCGTGTACGTGTATTTTTTTATTTTTTTTTTTAACAGTAATGAATTAAAAATTCCTCCTGAACCTTATGGATAAAGAGTGTTTTAATTTTATGTAAAAATGAATGAATTGATTTTGCGAATTATTCGTCAGAAACACACCAATAAATAAATAAATTAGTTCGATCTTAACTTACTGGTACTCTTAATGTTTTCAGGAATTATCACCTTCCCTCATCAGCGACATTATGTAAGATTGGTGATGGTGATGTAAATTTGGTGATTCCTGAAAACGTCTCGCTGATGAAATAATGTGGTGATTCTTAAAAACAATACGATTATAATAAGTACGGCGAGTACTTCGCCGTGCTTTTTGTACTATTTTGTCTCTTGATTTGATTATATTTATCTGGTAGTATATGACGCCTGGAAAAGGATAATAATAAAAAAACAGGCACAAAGAATACATCACCAGTATAATAAGATCGAAATTAAGTTTTGTATCTGTTTCAAATTATCATAAATGATGACGTGTATTTTAGTCGAAATGTTCGCAAAATCAATTAATTCAAATTCAATTAATTCAATTTGACGTCTGTAACATAATAATAAAAAACAACCACAAAGAACACCCATGAATGCAATGTTTTATAAATGGATATTTGTGAGATTTTGCTAATCAAGTTGGATGGTCGTGGCAAAACGGTGTCGCCTGTTGTTGATACTTGCTAGTCGCCATTTTTTGTTGTTTGTTACTCGCAGCTCCCGGCAGTGAGCTATGCGTGTTACTTGCCCATGCGTTTATGCGTGAACTATTTTTTTATTTTTTTTTTTTCGGGGGGTAAAGTTATTGTAAGCGGGTCTGGTTACCGATGTCGGCGGTTTTGACGTCTCCTTTTACACTCACACCCTCCTCCTTGTTCACCACTTATATCCCTTGCATTGCCGTTCCCCCGTTACCACTATAAGATATAAACTCAGTATGCTGCGGAATATTTGAAGCTTAGGTTAAATTCTGTCGTCTATTTTTGACGAGCAATTGGTCAACAACAACGCACCACCATTTCCCTTCCCCGACCTTCACGTATCCACAAAAAAATGAAAATCCATGTTGATAATTGACAAAAAATATATATGTAAAGAAATAAAATACAAATTAATCATTTATAAACATAATTATAATTATCACCGTGGCTGACAATACACTGTGCATGTTTCACAGATTCCAATTTGATCTTCAGCTGGCATACACGTCCCTTACCACTATAACATTTTTTAACATCGCCATGACTATCATTGTTTGTTTAATTTCACATTCTCGTTGATATTTGACTCGTCTTGGCGCAGCGAATATTAATTTACATATACATGTACTTCTCCATTTTTATTTTTGGTTTCATACGCGTACATATTCTGGGTTAAAAATATTTAAATTCCTTTTTCATCTAACTAAACCTATATCTAACTGAATTTCTCATTTCTTTGTCTTAACAGTTCGCGATGCCGAATCCTGCGACAGCGGCAGCACCAAAGACTGGGACTGCGTCTGCCTCCGCAGCACCCCACCCGGCTCCTCCCACTGCTCCGACGACAGCATCGTCGAACCCGACGTCTGCGACTCGCCCTGCGGCTCCGACACCGGTGACCTCCGACCCGACACCGGCTCACCCCTCCCACCACCACCACCACCCATACCAGCCCCACACACCACCACCACCAACAACCGCCATCGTTCCGAACGAAGTCACCACAGCTCCAGTAGCGCCACTAGTGGCGAACGAACCAGTCCGGCAGGGGGCGCCTCGTCCGGTGGCGGCAGCGGGCGCAAATCGTCGTCTACGACGGTGGCGCCTCATCTGGTGGGTCGGTGCAACTGCGAGGAGTTGCAGCCTGTCAGATGCCAGTTGGAGACCAAGGACCTGTGGGACAAGTTTTATGAGTTGGGGACCGAGATGATTATCACCAAAACCGGCAGGTAAGCAGATGCAGCTTCCCCTATCTCCCCTACACCTCCTCACGTGCTGGTTTCGTTAACGTGAAAATGTCACGTTCGTACGATTGCGATAAAATGGCGGCTGCAGAGCAGTGGCGCTCGAAATTAACGCACATAAACGGGTAGAAGCGAAGATGTGAAAATATTTTGCTTAAATTCACCATGGATAAAAAATAGAGAAATTAAGATATAATTAACCACAAGCATGTCCCTCAATTTCATTTTAATTAGACATGCTTGTGGTTATTTATGTATTTTTATTTATCTCTATCATGGACGTTATCACACATTTTTGTAAACATCACCCCACTCTGCTTTTTGTAATATTTTTTAATCGAAGGAACGTATACGAAACGAAAAAATTTAAGTTAATTATGAAAAGGAACTTGGCGCTCCAAGTTCCTTTTTAATTTATGCAAAAACTGGAACTGGAACGGGTTCCTCTTCCAAAAGGAACGAGCCCCAACACTGCCGGAAAATAAATGCTAACGCGTCTCTCGTCATTTGATTGCGGGGACGGTGCCCAGGAAATCTAAATCAGCCCCTTCCTCCTTCCCCCCTCCCAATCTCATCGCCACCTCCATCTTGAGTGGTACGCGTGACTAGACCCACCACTTAAATCGGCGTTCCTTTAATTTCACGCCGCACCCGCGCTAGAGAATCGCGGCCAATATTAATTATTGTTATTATCCATAATCGCCTCTCTTCGGCGGCGGTGGCGTCTACGAGGGCGCCGGCGGTATCTTGAGTTCATCCCCGCGGGGCCAAGTAGGCCAACGCCGCATTCATTAACCATCTGTCCGGTTGACGAGTGACAAGTGGAATATTGGTCGCGCGCGCGCGCGGGCTTAGATTTTTGTTTACAGTTTTTCGGTTTTGGCGGCCACTTTTCGTACCAGAGTCGGTGGCCGCCTTCGAGGGCAGGACACCCTGTTTGTGTCTGATTGTTTGTAGTCGGGCTGGGTGTTGGAATTGGATTCGACGATCGATGGGGGTCGGATTACAATTTACAATTTCAATCCGCAAGCAGTCCCTTGGGGGCCTATGGTGGGGGTCAGAAGACCACTATGGATAGCCACACTTCGAAGGAATCAAGTAAGGAAATAAGGGTTCCGGGAGCAGCTTCGAAATAACAAACGAACAGAGTGTGGCAAAACTCTCGAGAAAAGTTGTAATTTATTAATGCCTGTGCATTAACATTTGTATACTTGTACACTTCAAAATTGCGAATCAACAAACCTTAAACCTTCGTCACTGTTCAAAATATGGAGCACTCTGTAAAATTACAAAATAAATTATAACAAGCTAAGTCGTCCACCAAAGCGAATTATCAGAAAAGCTATGTATGATTTTAGAAAAAATAAAATATCAATAATTCAAAAATATTCCTGAATTGTTAAGAAAATAAATAGAAAAGCTTATGCGGTTCGTGGAGCACATCACTGCTGGAACGGCAAAATTCTATTTTTTCTTTTCTTAACAATTCAGGAATAATATTGAATTTTAGATATTTTATTTTTTCTAAAATCGTTCATGACGCTTTGTAATCCTAATGCCCCTGCTGATGCAGCCAGTTGCACTATGGACTTGGCTACGACGATTTGCACAAGTTAAAAAGAAATACGTAGTTCTCATGAGGTTAAAGTACAGTATGAATTTTTTTTTTTTCATGAATGAAAAATCGAGTTGTACCATTAGAAAATAAATTTCCCAATTTCATCAGTGGGCGGATCCGAGGGTTGAAAACAAGCGAAGCGCCTAACCACCACCACCACCCCACCCCCAGACAGCCTGCTGCTTAGTGACGCTCGTCACTTGCAGGATGAGCAATGTACGCGCTCTCCCGGCCCATCGTCAGCCCATCGTCAACTCGTCGCCGTCGTCGGCTTCTACAACACCCCTCCCCCTCCTCCCATCGCCACCCTCTCCTTCTCCACCACCCCCCGCTTTGTACCCGACCGCCGCCGTTGACGTCATTTATCAAAACGTTCCTTTTTAATAAGTGGCACTGGGTCGTTGACTGACCTCCCCCCTCCCTCCTCCCTCCAACCAACCAAATCTGTACTGGTGTGAGGGACCCGCTATAGGGTTGCAGGTAGATGCAGTATTTGGTTCATTACTTTTGAAAAGGCATGAAAGTAAAAACTCGTATGCAGCGGATGTATAAAGCTACAGAGTCCTACCGTCTATTTTCTAGCCTTTTACTAGATTGACGAAAATCATCAACAAAACCACAAATTATACTCTTTTGAAAAGAACCAGTTCCATTTCCCGTCCCTCCCATGAAAAAAAGAACCAATTCCCGTCCCAGTCCCTACAGAAATTAAAATAAGCTGGGAGTGTTTGTAGGCGACAAACGTCCCCAACGCTCACTAGATGGCGTGCCCTCATACATGTATGTGGCAGCGCCACCCAGTGCTAAAGCGTTGATCCCATCAGCAGTCAAACTCCTAATTGGTGCAGTTTTGGAGCAGCCCTGCTCCGGCGCCAGCAGTCGTCGCCATCAGCTCCCCCTGGTGGCGACCGACGCGTTCATCCGGTTACCCTAGAGATAAGCGACTGGCGGACACGTTGCTTCCACCCAAATTAATTGGAAACACGTGCTGGTGGTAAAACGAGCAACTTTCCACCACAACAAGGATGGATGCTGGAGAATTAAAAAATGGTGTTCTTTTTTTTTTTGGTGTGGGGTGGGTGGGGGGATAGTCGGATAAAAAATGTGGCAGGATGGCAGTTGGTGTTAAAAAGGGGATGCTGAGAGGAGGAGAGGGTGTTGGGCGTATTTTGGGAGTTTTTTGTCCCGCGTTTTAAAAAGAGGCATGGTTGATTGTACGTGTGTAAAACGAGTGAACATGACGTTCTATGGGATGATACAGTGGAGGATATAATTAGGTCCCGGGTTTTTAGGTTAGACGTGGTTGTCACCCTTTTATTATTTAATCCTGAACACTGTAATGAATCTCACTACAGTACATTATGTACCCCTCGTTTTGCTGTGGCAAATACATTATGTACCCCCTTGTTGCTGCGGCAATGCGTGTGTCAAAAAGGAGCATGGACCGTTGGACCGGTGGAACCGTTCCTTCGATTAAAAAAAATGTTTCAAGATCTTGAACGATTTCTGTTTAACGCTGCCAAATTGTTCTGTTGTCGACACACTTTCTAAAATTTTACTCGTAGGAAATTGAAAGTTATGGCAATAAGAACCATTTACCCAGAAAAGGAACCACCGGTTTCAGTTCCTCAATAATTCCTCAACAAAGGAGCTTCGTCGTTACAAAATTTAAAAAAATGATGGTATTGGCCGTCTGTGTTTCAGAAATCGAACTATGGTCGATAAGCAAATATCACGGTGTTAATTTAAAATATTTGCAATTTTTTTCTTAAAAATAAAAATATAATTTTCTGCCTTTTTTTGCACATGAGGGATGGATCGGTATGTGTGATGGAAAGGGGAAGAGGGGTTGTTGGGGGTTTGTACAGATGCAGATTCGAGATCTTGGGTGGGCATATCTTTCTCAGTCTCAAAAGGCGAACCCAAAAGAAACAGAGTCGGCGAATATATGAAGCTCGGAAAAGCGCAAAAGTTATGACACATTACAAACAGCCGAATGATGTGTATGTACGGGGATGAGTTTTGGAGCCGGGTGAGGGTTGTGGGTTGGAGGGGGTGGGGAGGGATGTAGAGGGGTGGGGGTAAACATGAGGGAGGGCGAAAAACATCCGACAACGAGGCTCGGGTTAGTATAATTATCGTGTTGCTGAAGAGCCCACCCTAGTCGTACAAAGACACGGCGGGCCGCCGACCTGTCAACTGCGCATGCGCGAATTCGCTACATATTTCTACGCTTGGGACCCGATGCCAAAGTCAGGGTTGGGTAGGATCTATGGGAACCGTGTTTAGCTATTTTTCAAAAGGAACCTGGAACTTTTCCGTTCTTTCGATGCAATAATATTTTTTTTAAAAGACGCAAAGTTATATAATGTTTACAACATTTTTTTGTTTGAAAATGAAAGGAACCTTGTAGTTCTTTTTCAAAAAGCACCTGGAATTTTTCCGTTTCTTCGATTTAGAAGTATTTAAAAATTTGGATTACGTCCATAATGACAACAAATGAACATTTGCGGGAACAAAAGGTCATATGCCGATTTGCGGGCACGGATCAAAATGTTTAACAATTTATTTTTGATGCTGTCAAATTGTTCTGCCGTTGACACACTTTGGAAAATTGTACCCGTAGAAAATTGAAAGTTGTGGGGAAAAAAGGAACCATGTACACCGAAAAGGAACTTCCGTTCCAGCTCCTTAAAAAATCAATTTTCCTAACGTTTCTTCCTAGGAAAGGGAACATTGGCGTTAGTAAGTTCATCAAAAAAGGAATTAGGCAGTTCCTAAGAATGGAACTTTTCCAATAAGTTCCTACCCAACACTGACCAGAGGGTCTCAAGTTGAAAAGCGATATATATAAAGCACGTGCGAGGCTGACGTATTTTTCACTCATTTGATTTGTAAGCGTGACGGGAACTTTTCGGACAAGCCTCGCTTGTCGCGGGGACAATCTTGTTAACGAGAACTGACACCCCGACCAGGAATGTTTTTTTTTTACGTCAAGAAGAGACAAAATATCAGACAAGCAGAAAAGAGAGATATATTACTGGATTGTGGTGGCCCTGGGGAGGATTCTAAATAGGATGTTTGGAGGGAATAGCGTGAACATTGGACTACAGTGAGAGTCCCTATGACTCCTGTAAGTAAATTTGCCTGGATGTTATAAGTTCTACCGCAATTTGAAATAAAATCCACCCGGCTAACCGGTGATGAAATGTGCAGTCGTTAGCATTGGAGCTACTGAGCCCGTTATGCGGGTTCGCACCCCGGTTGAAACGTCCTGAATTTTGTCGGGCGAGCTTTCTTTCGGATTGGAAGTAAAGCCTTTGACCTTTGCCTACAGAGGTACCAAGGTACTGGTGAAATTATATTGATAGGATCGGCAAGGAAACTTCATACTCCAAGGATTTGGTTCCTTTTCCGAGGAATATTGGAACGACCTCGTTCCTATTTCTATAAAGGAACGTTGGAACGTCCTCCTTCTTTTCGTTTTATGGAGAGGAATGTGCTCCAGTTCCTTTTCAAAGTGATCATAACCAACACTGATCCTAGGCAAATAAATGTTTAAACGTTTTTGGCTTTTTTATTGGGGTTTGATGGTGTTTGTTGGCGTTCTGGCCGAGGGGGTAAGGGGCTTCCTTGTCGAAGATCGTCCATCACGGAGGGAGGCGACTCCATAGCGATCATCATCGGCGATGCTCTGGGTAAACAAACCACCCGGCCCTCCCCACCCCCACCCACAGACAGGTTGCACCAATAAAGAAGGTTTATTGCCCGACGATGATGTTTACACAGTGGATGAGTTTATTGCCGCTAATTTGTTATACGGGGTTTTGGCGCTGCCGCACACCGTTTTGCACGTGAACATTTTATGAGCACGCGAGACGAGAACGCCGCATCATCGATCCACGTGCGGCCGTGGGTTTGTTCGGTCTCACGCGGGGATGTGTGCCTGAACGTGTGGGGGGGGGATCACAGTCAGATACGTACTGAGCTGCATGTCGTGTTGTGAGTGGCTCAACTTAGCTGAACCGTGCATCTTCATGGTTTCATGTCTTTGGATGGGTGAAATATGCGCTAGTCTTGAACGAGAATTTTTATTTTGTTTTCAACGTGTTAGGTAGAAGCCCAGGACAGACTTGGGGGTAAAGAAGAATGAGTTGGCGAGACTGGAAGGCGCAAGGCAGAAAAATTAGCTCACACCCTTGAAAAATATAATACTTGTATTATGTCGTTGTGCAAACGATCTAATCCCTACATTACGGCTCATTCATTTGGAAAATATAAGAATTAAAATTTAGAAAAACTTTCGCTCTCCATACGCGTTTACACAATTGCAGGTTTCGTCAGTGACCTGCGACAGGTTTTTATTCGCACCACTTGTGCGACCGAAAAAAAATATAAAGAATTCCTTAATTTCTTACGTTATCCTAAGAAAAGCGAGCTAGTTTTCTTTTTTTTTTTCTTTTCTGCAGGATGTGATCGAATCAAAATCGATCGAATGATGTCCGCCGAAATCAAGTAGCTGTCCATAAAATAGAAAATGTAGGAAATCCCCATCCCTAACTTCACCATTTTATGACTGGTTTCTCGAGTTATTACCGTCAGCCGATTTAATTTATGCTTTCCTCGAATTATGGCTCGACAGCGTTTCGGCCACAAATCTATAAACAAGTTTTCAAAAAAATGTTGTTGACAATAATTTGCATACGAGCGTGAAAGTAGCATAGATAAATTTCGAATGTTACGAAGCCTTGGGCTTCATAACAAATCACTCTTTACACACATACAAGGTGGACGCCAATGAATCTCATTATCTGACACACCACCAGAGGCTATACCAATTATTATCAAGCGCAGAGGCCATAGCAACACGAACGAGATCTGGTCTGGGTCTGCAGTAAAGACAAGAAACAAATTTTCTCACCGTTCGCAATAACAACAACAAAAAAATGAAGCTTTCATGAAAAGCTTTGTGCGCAAAACAATTTCGCTCGCCTCTTTGAAGATGAGAATAATTTTTTGAAATCTCAAATTCCTTTTTCTTCTCACACTACCTTTCTGTTTCGCGCGCTCTCTTGGACAGGTGTTTTTCGGCTCGACTAAAAGCGAGCATCATTTTTGAGGGACGTCTTGAGCACTCTACGCCATCCCCCCCCCCTCACCATTTACATCTCTCTGCCGCCCTTAATCTTAATCCCTCCCCTCCCTCTTCTCCACCCCCTCAGCGGCTTACAAGCTGCTAAACTTTCTTTTCGCGTGTACCGCGTTGCGGGGTCGCCATTGTTTTAGTACAAAGCCCGCCTCACAGGGGGAGCTTTTTTTGCACGTGGTTTTCAACTAGTCAGGTGAGAGGTTCCATTTCTGTCCGCTTGTGGCGTGGCGGGCGGTATTGTCTGGCCACAAAGCTGCGAACGGTGAGAGAGATATGAAAATAAAAATGGCCGCCGCCACAAAAAAGAATGTTTCGATGAATAGGCCGCGTGTGGTGTTCACATGCAGTCGCCATTTTGTATTTTGGGCGCGTTCAGAAATGATTTCATAATTTGTGGTAAATATTGTAAATTTTACTAGGCTTATTTTTAAGTGCAGATATTTTCCAGATTTAAATAAAGGAATTATTTATCTCATCAGCACAAATCATATTTGGTGATTGCTCGCATATTTTATAATTTGTTTTCATTTTTTTATTCCTGGCTGCTTGCGGATACATACAGAAATGTGTTCAAACAGAAGATTTTAACAGAAGGTTTAAACTTGAGGTGAGATTGTACGTCCCGTCTGGCCCAGTCGGTATTGCAGCCGACTGCGGTGCGGACGTTCCCGGGTTCGATTCCCGGCGCAGGCTTTCATTTATTCGTTAGCCTGGGGTACTGGCGTCACCCCTGAGCTTCCATTAGGGAGTCCAGAGCTTAGGGGTGGATCCTGCAGCCTGGCTATTCCAGCTGCCATTCCCCATACCTTCCCTTCTCTGCCCCTCGCAAACTCTCCATAGATACATAAGGGTGCAGTAATCCTGTAGTGCACTAGGCATTACGGTGATAAAAAAAACAGTTTGCCGTATGTATCGTGTTCCAATTAATAAATGCTGGACAGTCGTTCTTTTGTTTCCAAAACACAAACGTATTCACCTTCAGTAAAGTCAAAAATTATACCAGTACTCGTAGTCAAAAAGTATACTTATCTATAAGTAGTAACGGATAAAAATATATGCATGTAATAATAGATTTAATGTACAACATTGTCAGCATTAGAAAGTTAAAGTCGTTAGTGTGACTGCATTGTGAGGCGCGGGGTGTATTCCGCGATAGCTTTAAATGCAATGAAAGAGGTGCAAGAGTATTATTTCTTGTTCCCAACTCGTGTGGCTGTCTCATATCCGTTTAATGGTCACGGATACTGCAACTTTCTCCAGTTCGTTGTAACACGACGGCTTCAACCATTTATTCGAATTCACGATTTAAAAGTTGCCGCCATCACCGAGCCCCAACACATGTTCGATGATGTTCCTCGATGCGCCACTAGATGTCTCGCTGATCGCTGGCCAAAACCCATCAATGGCCGCCGCTGATTAAACTTTGTGCAGGCTGGGCAAGCAACAAGTGTTCCCAGCGTTTTCGTATTACTCAAACGACGACAGCATGTATCAGTGTCACCAGAGCGTTATCAACTTGGGCTGACAAGTGATGATGATCGCAGTGTCGCAATTACAAAGTGTTTCGGCTTCAAACTCCCAGTTCCCTTCCCTCAACAATACCTATGTGCTGAAATCCTCAAACGGGGCCCCCTATCATGGCCGTTTCTCGGCCAGTGGCCAAGTGGATTCTGGACGGACTCCTGACCATTACCAGTAAGATATTTTTCAGAAGCCGTGTTTGCTGCAGTTGCCATTTGGTCGCGAAATAGCGTAATTGCTTCCTGGCTTGGTGGCTGGCTGGGGCTTTCGGACGTCCCGGGCCAGTGGGTCCCACAGATCAGCGGTTCTCAAAATATTGATCGCGGACCAAAGGTGTAATTCAAATCTGCTGACCATCATTATTGCAGATTAGCAAATCAAAGTAATTTTGCGGTTCCTCGATATTGAACGATATCGACTCGATATTGACTATTACTAACAGATTACCGTATAACTTAACACGCTTAAATTAACTTAACTTACCGTATAACTAAATATAAAACTTAATCAGAGTTGGGTTACACCGGCACCGTCTGAACTAATAGAAATTGCCCGTTCAATTACTTATGCAAAAGTAAATTGACCTAAATGTGCTCATTAATTTCACCAAAGAATAAGCACGTCAAATTATTACAAATAATGATTGCTTGTGACAAACAAGAAAATAATTTTGAATGGTTGAATGAGTCCGGTTTTTTTAAAATTCGAAAATACTTCGAGACCCCATTTTAATTTGTTCGGCACAGAACGTAATCGACAATTAAGATAGTTCACTCTCGAACGTTCAGTGTATTAAACTGAATTAAATTGAATCTCGTCGTTGTGTGAAGCTCCTCGTATACTATACGAAGCATTTCTGCAGACATGTTCGTACGGACGTTCTGTAAATTCACACCCTGACGACCTTGTGCTAGCGTGTTCGGTTCCTCACGTTTTAGTAGTTTAGTCGCAGTAACTTAAACTGATTGAAAAGCACCGGCAGGCATGCATGCAACAATGGACACGCGGAATTGCTTACTACCGGATTTTAATTAACGGAAATTTAATTTCGTTGGTTAAGAAAATTCAATTTTGGAGAGCGGTAAAAATGGTTGCAGAAGATCTTCAATGTGTCTAAAAGATGCTCTTTTCCAGGGTACATAGGAACAGAACGATAAAGTTTTGTTGCTGGGGACGTGTTCCTTTTCTTAGAAACTTTTTTAGAGCGCTTTAGTTCTTATTTGCCAGGAACGAACTTATAGAACGGCCCTGTGTGATCTTTTTTAGGAACTGTGATATTTTTTGACAAAGTTGTCAGCAAGTTTATCAAGAAATTGCTAATGAAAAAAGAAGAAAAAATTAACGGAAAAGGATCTGAATTCCTTCTAAAAAGGAACGATGAATCGTTCTTTTCATAAGGGAACGGTTCTGTAGGCCGGGAACTGGAACGACTTCCTTTTTTTCGAGAAAAACGGAAACTTTGACCAGTTCCTCTTAAAAACGAACTTCTCAATCACTTCGCTTTTCGTGAGACTTTGTGACTTTTTTTTCAATAGAAAGACAACAACCGACCACAAGCATCGTCCTTAACAACGATTATCATGGTCGTTTTTTTAAATTTTCTATGTTACGACCAACGACGATTTAGCGATTATGTTTTGGCATTATCTACTGTTGAAACTCATGCTGGCTAATTGTGTCTTTATATAATTTGGCAAATATAGTTTGGTATTTTCTATTGTTGAAGGACATGTCTGCAATAGTTTATGTCATTATATATTTATTACTGTTTGTACAGAATATTTGCTCACTGATGATTCTTAGTAGATGTGGTGATTGACGTGCAGCTGTGCCGGCAATAGCGTACTGCACTCATATATGTTTACTATCCGCACCGACGGACTTTTTTTCTTTTTTTTTTTTTTTTTTTTTTGTGGCATCCCCTTCGCGTTGGGTGGATAATTGTAGGTTACAGTCCAACATTCTCGAACATTGTATGCTGCACTCGCATGTAGTGATGCTGCGACGTGTTTGTTTGAGTGTTGGTTGTGTGCGGAACGTACTTTGAAACTGAACATGTGCCTAAGAACTATCTTGTTGTTCGGGCATAATCTCACACCATGAGGTATATTTGCACAATATAACTAAATACAGGGTGGGTACAAAAATTCGATTCCCACGAAATCGCAAATCTTTAACGAAGTTGAGGGGTCCAAGAAGGGTTCTGTTCGAAATATCATGAAGGCTACGATTGGATTTTTTTGTTTGTTAATGGCAACCGAACTGGTGATATGTTAGAATGCGAATAAATTGAGTTGAGATCAACGGGGGTATCGAAGCGTCAATAGAGCTACGGTTCCAACGTATTTGCGTATCTTTCTACTTTGAGTACATTTTGAACCAGTTATCTGTTTGTCGACGCCTAAAAAGCCTGTGTGTCAAGTTTCAGTCGATTCGATTAAATAGTTGCGAATTTTCAAGGTTCTGTGGGCTTCCACTGTATAATGTTCTATGAGCTTACACTGTACAAGGTTCTTTTGGCTTACAATAACAGCTATTACAACAAAGCAGATTTGACGGTTACATTAAAAAAAACCTGTTTGCCTGATCGATGGAACGATTTTTATATAGTGTTTAAAAAAATAATTTTAAATAATTTAATTTTTTTTAATAATTTTTAATAATTTTTTAATAATTTTAATAAATTTTAATAAATTTTTAATTTTTAAATAAATTTTGAATAATTTTTTAACGATTTTGAAATTCTTTTAAAATTTTTCAATATTTTAAAAAGTAATTTGTAATTTTTTCAATAATTTTCCAATAGTGGGCACCAGCGCTCCTTGCGTTGAATCGTAAATTTAATATCAAAGAAACGAGAAAACCAGGACAGGAATTGGGGTAATAACGAATAGAGCTGGCGAGTCTCAAATGTGAAATGTTATGTGAACGAAATAAATTTGTAATGATGATATTAAGGGATATGCCTGTTTTCATTCGTGGTAGGTTTATGTACAATTCGTGCGGAAATTTAATTACTTAAGCACCATGGGGGGGGGGGGGAGCGACAATTGCAACTTGTCCGAGGGCGCCATGTACGCCACTTCACAATCAAGCACAACGCCAATATAAGACCTCAAATCGGCCATACTGTACAACTTTACATAATAACATTAACCGCTTCTATCTTAAACTAATAGTCTAATGTTTTTTTACTGGTACGGTGTCGCCACCTAGCAATATCTCGTCAAACAGTTGAGTCCTGACAGATCTAATTTCGAGTTGACCACAGGCGCATCAAAAATTGACCTATTCCACGTCGACAAATTGAGCTTCCAGCTGAGATAGTCGACGCGCTAGCTCGATACTTCAAACGGCTAATTTTCATTGAAGAAATGCGGGCCGGTAATAACTCAGTTGCAGCGTCGTTGACTCAGTGCAGTGCCGTAATGAAAAAGTTGGGATCGTCTCTACTATTAATCTGCAACAATGTCAATTATTAATCTGTAGATTTTTTTTACATGACCGCCTATACATCAAGTTGCCGAGTTTGCCGAGTTGCAAGTTTGCCAAGTTGCCGCCGCAAACATCTTTATGATCAAGGCTACAAACACAGTATCCACGTAGTTTGATCCCGAAGTTTGGCACTTGGTCGCTCCGAACGCGCGCCAGCGGCACTTAGAGCAGTCTCAAGATACTTCCGTATCAATTTGGAATAAAAATGAAAAGTAGAATTCAAGATCAAAATGAGAATACAGTATGCACCTGAGCACGTCACCAGCATTTAGGAAAATAGGCTACTGAAACATTTAAACTAATTTCTACTTTCTCAGTCATCCACCTTCCGACAACTTTCCTCACATTTTAATTAACAATCTCATCATTTCGCGATGTTGTTAACCGCCCAATGCTCTCATTGCCATCAAGTTAAATTCCAGAGCTCAGGGGTGGATCCTGCAGTCTGGCTATACCAGCTGCCAATCTCCTTCCCAGCCCTTCCCTGCCCCTC
>JAUJYS010001117.1:0-18731 GCA_033995665.1 Melogona broelemanni | reverse complement strand
GCCTGCGCCGGGAATCGAACCCGGGACCGCCGGCTTCGTAGGATGTTGCCATACCCACTGAGCCATC
Organism: Melogona broelemanni; assembly: GCA_033995665.1. Taxonomy (NCBI): domain Eukaryota; kingdom Metazoa; phylum Arthropoda; class Diplopoda; order Chordeumatida; family Chordeumatidae; genus Melogona; species Melogona broelemanni. The sequence continues at coordinate 18,664 of JAUJYS010001117.1, read as the reverse complement.
GGTACGTACTTATAAATAATGACAATCACAAATAAATTTTCATTATCTTCATTATTTTCAATATTTTTGATGGTTCATCAGACATGTGAATGAAGAACGAGTATAAAATGTCCCCATGTGACTGTACATGACGTACCTTTCCAATTTCCGTGATCTTTTCAAAGAGGGTCTCGTTGAAGATGCTCTTGCAGCTGTTCTTCAACAGCTCAAGTTCCTCCTTGCTGGGTTGGAAGGCACTCGAGTCCATGTGATCGCCGCCCGGACTATCCTGTCCCCGCGACGATGAATCTGCAAATAAATGGAATACATGGACTACGGATAAGAATAAAGGAGTACTCGGCCATGAAAACCCTTGATTGCCCTGTTTGAATTCCCGACAGAGACCTTAGAACCGTCTTTCGGATATTCGAACACGATATACGGTACAGTGTGATGCCAAATTAAATAAAGAACACAATTGAATAGTTCATCTAAACGAATTTTCATAATTGAGAACATTCGCAATAAATGTTACTGTCAAGTGAATATTGTTGTTCATTAAATGTTGTACCACATGCAAAAAAGCAAATTGAAAATTTCGTCTCCAAACCGTAGATAATAATTGTGAGAATAAACATATTTTCATTCGAAAAATCTCAGCCCAGTTAATTTGGCATATGGCAGTGTAAGTAAAACCGTGGGAGTCATGCCTATACCTGATGAGGAAGAAGATCCCCACCTAGGTATCAATATTAAGCTAGGCAAAAATGGCGATTTAAGACGAAAGTCGCTGGTAAGCTCCCCACAACAACAGTTAAACCAACAACCACCGTCGTCAGCATGAAAGTCCATCAAGAGGAATAATCGTGACCCGATCAAAAAAAAAGAGGAGGCGACTACTGACCTTGCAGTCGCCGGATATTTGATCTGTTTAGAGCCGAGGCGTTGGTGGCACTCCGCAGCAAGTAGAAGTCGAGGTGGAACCACAGGATGAACAAGGTGTGCTCGACGATATCTATGGTGGAAGGTCAAGGACAACAACACAACAACGTACAAACGCTATTCTCACAAAATTATCGTTACAATATGGGATCAGGTTAAATTTGGAACAGGTGAGAAATTTTCTGGCCCAATTTGAAGTCGAAGTGCCGAGAGAATAAAACATTTATTTTTCAGGTTTCTCATTTTTAAAAGTTAATTGCTAATCAGATGAGAGTAAAACGTTAATTGTTGCCAATGAGAATCACCGATGTAAGTCATAAAAAAAAACACATCTCCAAGACCAAAACAAATTGCCTAATCTATTTTTCAACACCGTTTTATTCGAATTGTTAATTTTTTTTATCCCTTTCATTATTTTTACCCCCGAAATTCACAAATTTACTCCAACAACGGCTCATACACATCTTCCAGTTATTTACAAAAAAGGATACCGAATAGAAGCTTGAATATGTGTGACGAGAGGTCTTGCTGCGGCAGACTCGATCCGGACTGATCCACAGACTAGATAAAAAGATAAGGGAACTTTTTTTAATTAGTTGGGAGGACAATTTGATATAGTCCAAGAAGCACGGGGTAAATGTTCATCTTTGATAAAAATGAAAATAATTTTTGATATTAAAATTAATAAAAATGAAATAAAAATGAAAAAAAAAAATGGGATGACTATTTTAGCATTCGACGGAAAACGGGAGGGAATTTTTTAAAAAATGACAGTAGTGCCTAGTGCACTACAGGATTACTGCACCCTCGTGTCTCTATGGAGATATGTGAGGGGCAGGGAAGGGATGGGAAATGTTTCGTATCGGCAGTAGGGTGTCCGTGGGTCGTACGGCTGACGGACGATCTTAATCTCATAGCATACAGTATATTTAGATGAAGTAATTGCCGCGCCGTAGCATTATGGCAAATATGTGGGAATATATGAGATTGTACTGCTTGTTACGGAGGCTTACCATCCCTCGCAGGCTGCGACCTGATAATGATTTGCATCTGACGTTGATAAGAATCTTTAACGTGTATCTGACGACGTAAAGATACGGATCTCACAGCTATATTTCCATTCCGAAGAAAGGTACGAATTTTTTTCGCTCGAAAAAATACAGGTCAGTACAGTACAGGTTATAGGGGAACGTTACTTTAAAACCGGCGAAAATTTGTATCGACTTTAGTGAAAAATGACAACCAATCTATTCACAGAATTGAGAAGGCCTCAATATATTTCGTTCGCATTTCAGGCATTAACTTCCTCGTTCCCCCAGTCCGCAGTAGTTGAGCACCCAATGCAAGACATGTGCATGTCTAAAGGTCAGTCAACACGTACCGTACAGCCCTGAGCCAACGCCGATCCGACGCGGAAGCGAGCCGTGACGCCGGGCGGAAGACGGTGACTGAGCTTGAGGCTCGGATTGATCTGGTTGAGACATTTGACGGCCGCCTCCACCACCAGCTCGGTAGTGAACTGCTTGAGACATTCCACTTCGTCGTCGATCTCACTACACAAACGACAAAATAGAACTTGTCAATGCAATAAATATAAATTTATCGTGTCACTGCTTCTGATTAGCTATCACCGGAAGGCAGGAGAAAACAAACCACAATTAAATTTTAGCATTTCTGCAGGTAACAAATTATTTACTAAAGGGGGGAGGACACCGGCACATCAGTTCATTGCAGTACATAAAAGAGCGGTACAAAATTCCAACTCAAGAAACGTAATTTTGACTACCATTGAAAAATTTGATAAAAATGTACGTCATATTTCAAGCTATGACTAATGTAAAACTTAAAATAATTTCAATAAATAACTAAACTGAATAACTGTACAAACTAAACTTAATAACTATTTTACATCTTAAAAATGTAACAGAAATTACAATTATCGCTCATAACGCCAACACAGGTCAACGATACTGCAGTAAAATCTCCCAATGTAAACTGACGTTCGCCGTTAGGGGCGCTACTTTAACTTGGCTTTTCCTAAGCACGAATCCAGACTAATACATGGTACGAAGTTTAAATGACGCTAACTAAGTGAAAAATATATGTGGAAGCCGTTCAGGCACAAATTACACGAAACAAGATATTCTTTTATCGAAAATGTCAAAAAATTTATTCGTAATTAAGAGAAAAAAGGTCTTACCAGCCGATTTGTTTGAGCGAGTGTACGATTATCCGATCAACGTCCTCCATGTTGCTTTTTTCTTCTAAAAGCGACTGTGCTTCTCTCTAGCGGCAACTGCAGTACCTCAACAGAATTGACAAGTAAAAATGATACCACGTATAGTTAAAGATGATGTCATCATCCCATGAGTTCTCACATCTTTGTCGTATCCAGAATGCGTCATTCTATGTATCCGTTATGCCGATACATCAAACTTTCGATTCGATCGTCAGTCGTCTGCTCAAACGTGTGAGGCCTATGTTTGAGGAGAGTCCGTCAGATTTTGTGACTTTTCACCTGTATCAAATACAGTTTCACTCAGGTAATTTGTGATTGTTAAATGTATAAAAAAAATGTTTAGGTTTTGATTTTGTAGAAACGCCCAACAAATACAATGCCCCTCTGTTGCCAATCATGACGTAAGAGTACATCGGCGTGTGTATTTTTCGAGGACTTGGGGTTCATAACATGTAATCGTCAGTTCCAGGCATCACTGACTCGCTCGACGACACCTAAATGACAACAAATACACGCTGAAATTGATGGCAAATATATCTAGCGCAGTTGCATAACGTGTCCTGATACAACTGGAGTGATTAAATTGCTTAAATAAATGTGGTGCCTAGAATAGAACAGACATAAATTTTCCGTCACGTCAGTTAGTGTTGACAACTTTGAAAGGGGCGTCAATTCCACTCCCAGATTGTGAAGGATATTAGGTTTAGAATAGACAACGTGCCGTGACGATCTTATGGCATTTTGAAAATTGTCATTCTGACTACTTTTTTATGACAAGTTATGAATCGGATGATTCGCATTTTTCTTTCAGAAAATGAGGTTTCGCTGATTGACTTATTACCAATATCGCAGGGGTCACCAAGGTTTGATTGAGTTGCGACTACAGTACTACCATGGCGGCCATCAGACACGCGCTGTCGCGAGAGGTTTTCGAACCGAATGACGAGCGTCTTATCCGATCCGTGCACGTAACCAAGGCCAACAAAAAGAAAAAGAGCAGTTTCTTGTGCGCCGTCGGTAAGACCCGACTGCGTGAATGATGCTTTTGCGTTTGACCAATCATGGTCAAACATCTTATTTTTAATATGATAAATTTTTTACTATGGTTGTTGCAGTGTCAAAGGACAAACCCATTTCGGCGATTGTCTACCAGATCAAAATCACCAAGATCGACAAGGATGTGTACAAGAAGAGGCGGTTCTGGAACCTTAAGGATCTTAAGTTGGTGGATGGAAAAGATGCGGTAAATATTGGTTCATTTACTTGTTGAAATACAGTGCAATCCGATGAAAAAATACCCCAAAATAAAAATAACATAAAATATTTGTTTTAATTATTAATAGCTTTGTTAGGTTCCACTTTCAGTTCCGACAAAATTGGTTCAATAATTATTTTTTTTTAATATCATTTAAAAGTGAAACTCAGTACGTAATTCGATTACAAATTACTCATTAGCATTTCTCTAGTTTTGACAATGATGAAATTTATATTTTCCTGTGGTCTGTCGACTTCCAGGATGGTGCAGAGTTCGATTTAACTTTTGACCGAGTCTACAAATGGACGGCCAGCAGTGTTCAAGACAAGACCGCGTTCATCGTCTGTCTATGGAAGGTAAAATTGATTCACCAAATATCTTTTGTCAATTTAAAAATTTATTTAGCATTTCTTTTCGAGCATAATCTTCTGTCACTTATCAGAAATATATTTTAAAAAACAATATTATTGCTTTGAAAATTGTTCAGTGGATGTTTTCCACTAAATACTAATTATTTTTGTTATTTTTCTGGTAGCTGATGTCTAAGTACCTGCCGAGGTGCAAGCCAGTTTTCAGCAACCTGTCCAATGACCTATTCGAAGGTATAAACACATGCTTTTGTTTCCCGCCTAACTTTTTTTTAAATTCGGATGAGATTTATTATTATTTTTTTTAAATTTCAAGTTGCAAACAGTACAACGCTTTTTTTTGGCTCCTGGCCTCAATGGCCTCGCTTGCCCAAATCTGTTTTACCTGAAACCCGTTCTTATCTCGCCTCAAGACACGATCATGCTGAGCGAGGCTGACACGGCCATGAAAGCGATCGGCGAGGATCCCAACATCGAGTCCGACGAGTACCAGGCGGTGAGCGAGCGCGAGGAATCGGACCTGGAGAAGCTCATGTCTCAGTGCGACTTCGCCGTCAGCAACGCCGAGGCCTTCACCGAGCAGTTGTCCCGCGATCTCTCCATCCTGGACGGGGTAAGGGGCGTAGCGGTCGTGTTTTGTTTTTTTCGTGTGAAAATGTGACTATCTAAAATCTGACGATTGTGATATTTACTAGGCGAACATCCACACGATTATGGCCTCTGAGGAACAAGTGCAGAGGTTAATGGAGATGATCGAAAATGCAAACATGGAGGCCATGAAAATCGAGAACAGTCTTGATACGTACGACTCCACCTTAAAGGTGTGTGCATTAAAATGCATTTTCAACAAAAATGCTGAGCATTCAAAAAAATATTGTAATTTATCGAATTTATTTTCTCTATCGTTTGAATCTTTTTACGTGTCTACCTTTCAGAACGTTCGAGAGACCATGGAGAAGATCGAGGAAAAGAACTTGCTTATCCAGGTTCAGAACATGAACAGCTTGAAGCTGTGCGACGTGTTAGAAAATGTGATAGTAAGTATTTTTTAATGTCTTGTCACTTCACGGATACAAATCACGGACGACAAATGTTAAATCTCCCTTCAACGTAATTCCAGTTCCAGCTCGATCTAGGTCACAATCACCAGATGACGCTACTTGACGGTGACCTCACCAACCCGATCAAGGTTGTGGAATGCACCAAGGCTGCTCAGGCGTTGCACGAAGCCATGACAACGAGCTTGCATCCTTGTGAGTGCTCCTTGGCCATTGCTTTTAATATTGCTCGGCTATTTTGTATATGGTGATGTCACCCGCTCGTCGATAATTTTTCGTGTCTTGTTTCGCACTAGGTTTGTACAATATGGCCGCGGTACAGGAGCAGCAGAAGTTATTCGAAAAGCTCTGCGCTAAATTTACCCAACGACTGATGAGGCACTTGAACAACCTGTTCATCTTTTTGGTAAGCGTTCTTTTTACTAACTAATCGGCAATTACTTTTAGCGACGACATGTAAAAATCTCCTTATTTCATTGAACAAACTCTTCGATCAAAATCACAATATCTTCAATCACAATCGCAATTGATTTAAATCTAATTCATTTATCAATAAAAAAAATATTTTATTGCCGTTCCCCAAAATAACGAACAATAGTAATGCTGGGTTCGTACAAAAATATTTTAATTTTATTTTTTAAAGTGCCAATAAACTAAGGTAAAAAATAATTTCACCAAAAAAATAAAATAAAATTTGTTGACCTATTTCGCTGACTTTTTCTTACCAAAATTAATTTCCAAGACTTTCCCGATGAGTTTGAAAACAATCAAAGGATCTAAAATAATTTATAAGAAAATATTATAATATTTACGGTTTATTGTTTTCCGACCGTTTCTAACATTGTCATTCGCCGTGTTGTCAATCTCTCCCCAGGGCAACGAACAGGGCGACAACCTGAGTTTCCACGCGTCAGAACTGACCCTGCCCAACCACCACTCTCGGCATCACGACCTGGCGCCGTACACGGATCTCATGCTGTGGCTCAAGACCACCAGCCCCGACAAGTACGAGCACCTGGCCAAGGTCTACACCGACTCGCTTAACAAGCTGTACGACAGGCAGTTGCGCGATTTCTTCGAGAACGCCAAACAGATGCTGGTCATCCGGACCGAAAAAGACAAGAAAGGTGCGTACTCAGACTAGTAGAAGCGACTTTCACCTCCTAACATTTTTTGCCATCTACCTTTCTAACTTTTGAATGAAGTGGTTTGCCACTTCGGTTCAATGTTCAATTGTTCTTGTCATGTTATATATCATTATTTTTTCTTTTTACACCTATGTCTTACTCGGCTTGCTTTTAATTTGCTTGCATTTGAAAACTGAGTTATTGATATTGGACAAGATTTTGTCACCATTTTAATGGGTGCCGAATTATCTTGGCGTTTCACATAGGGAAGGGAGGTGGTTCAAGTCAGGATTTGACCGTGAAGGGAACCGGAAAACCGAAATCGTTATCCCTGTTGGGCGTAGACCGTGAACTGTTCGGATCCGAGTTGGACATGAGTGAGAGGCAGAAATTCGACAAGGTTGCCCGCTTTTTATTTATTTTACATTCTATTAAAAATGTTAAAGAATCTTTGTCTTTTTGCAGAATGGGTATTTTTTATAATTGCAATTTTTGGGAAGGTAGTTGTTGTTAATATACAATGCACTTTTTTTAATTCACGTCATCTGTCACCTAATCAAAATAAATTAGCTAATTCTAAAAGTTTAGGAAAACAGACGAGTAAGCTAAACTTGTGCAACATTGCTTCACAGCTTCTGGAGCGAATGCTGTCTGAATTGGAACCAGTGTGCCTGGATGAGCAGCAATTCTGCATCAGATTCTTCCACCTGACGACCGAAGTCGGTTTCCCGCAACCGACCCCCCAAGTAATTGAGATTACGTTTTCAAACTAAATAAACTATAGTGAAGCCCGGCACAACGTTCTGACATGTTCGGATTTGTTTCAGGCAGCCGTTGCTCCGAGCCCGGGCAATCTCATTCGATCGGCGAGCGAGGAGATGCTTCTCACCAGTCAGAAGAAAGAGTAAGGAGATCATTTCATATTTTTTACGATTTAATCAAGTGCTCAGAACACGCATTTTTGGTGTGATTTTACACATGCAGTTCTTTCTGTTTACGAACGACAATTTGTATTGCATTTTTAATCTGATTATATTTTTATTTTAGGAAGCTAATCAACGAGGAACTTCGGTATGTTTGCACTTTTTCCAGCCGCATTATTTTCTGGTTCCTCGAATAATGTTATATAAGCGATTGTCATAATAAAATCACTCGTTCCGCTAATATTCGAATCATTTGACAATTAACACTTTTTAAATCAACAGTTCAACACATTTGAAGCACACAAATGCAGTTTGAAAAATAGACTAAAAAAATACTTGTATCCCAGTTCGGGACGATCAGAGGAAATTTATTCTCACTGACTATAAATCTTTCAACGGTTTCAGGAAGATGATGGGACGGCTGTTTGCAGTTTTGGAACCCGAGCTGATGAGCTTCAGCAGTTACTACGACAAGACCGACAGTTTGTAAGTTTCCAACCCAACAAGACCAGCACAAGAATATCCCCAGTTGGCGAAATTGGTAAAACTCGCTTTTTGCCCTGTTCCAGTTACTCCATGTACCTGCTGGTCCGCCTCAGTCAGCACGTGATGTCGGCACAGGACACCGGCTCGTTTGTCAGCATGACGTTCGCCAATTGTCTGGTGCAGGCCAAGCGTAATTTCGACAAGTTTATGGTGAGCGATTCATAGCGATCACCTCCCCTATGCTACTATCGAAACTTGAAAACAAATGTAGGTTCAAATTCATAGAAAAGTTAAGTAACGTACTTCTGCGTTCTGTTAGCTTAAACGGTCAATGTTTTTTTAAATCACCGTAGTGCTAATCACTACAGGGTTACTGCACCCTCGTGTATTTATGGTGATATGTGAGGGGCAGGGAAGGGAAGGAGAATGGCAGCTGGTATAGCCAGGCTGCAGGATCCACCCCTAAGCTCTGAACTCCCTAATATAAGCTCAGGGGTGACGCCAGTATCCCAGGCTAACGAATAAACGAGAGCCTCTGCCGGGAATCGAACCCTGGACCGTCCGCACCGTAGTCACATCATTACCGACTGGACTAAACGGCCGTACATCGGTTGCCGTGTGGTGTAGTGGTCAGTTCGTCGAACAAGCATGTTCGTGATTGCGGGTTCGATTCCCGACTGCCACCTGCGAAATTTTTCGGCCGAGACACATTTTTGAGCGCGCTTATCGTCAGAATGGTATAAAAGCCGTGGGACTTGTGTCTCTTCGTTGTCGGGTGCACGTTTAAAGATCCCTACCTTGGTATGAAGGGGTCTCATGGGTGAGCAAGATTATAATGTTGCACCCTGGACGACGAAAACGTTGGGAGGATATTTTAACAAGTTTTAAAAAAATGCTTAAAGATATCACTGGATCAACGGATAATCATTATTTCTAACAATTCCAGCATGCCCAAGTCAAGTCAATTGAAGAGACCAAGGTGTCTAAGAAATCGCGATGTGGAATTCTGCCGTTCGTCATGAATTTTGAGGTTGGTTTGAGGGGAAATATTTGATTCGGCATATGCGACATAATTGAAAATACCTAGGGCTTTTCTGATGATTTTTTCTAATTACTTTTGCATGAGAAAGGATTTCGCCCAGCAAGGGTGCGCCATCTTCCAAGGCTCCGAGCGCAAGAACAATTTGGACAGGTGGTTCACCAAGCTGGTGGACGCCATGTTCGAGGCTATTCCGCGCATAGCGGCCGAACAAGCCAAGACCCCACGACAAGTAGTCATGATGGGTGAGTTTTTTTATTTAATGTTGGGAGCATGACTTAAAAGCCAATTTGTTTACTAAACAATTAATACGTATACAAATACTCACATGCGATCAAAACCACGACTCACGAAATAATATCTCTTCCATTGCAGAAAACTTTCATCACCTTTACGGTAAGCAATCTTACTAAAAATATATTGAGGAGAAAATCTGCTATCAACTAATTATATAATGTGAGCGAATATCGAAACGGTTTGAATCAGTACAGACCTTACAGATAAAAAGAAGCATCAAAATTCCATCTGCTCCGAACAATAATTTAACACGTCATTTCACGTCACTACACCAGTACTAGTTGTTCAAAAATTGTAAATGTAAACCGGCCACTACATAATGACTCCTCGACAAACGTTGATCAATTTGTTTGTCGGCATTCCATCAGCGCTGCTCTCTCAACTGAAGATTAGCTGTTTGGACAATATTCGCAAAGAAGCCAGACAAAAGTACAGCGAGCACCTGCAGGCATACGTCACTGAGTTCTTCGGACGACCACTCGAAAAACTAAACGTCAGTATTCTTTTTTTTTTTTTTGCCGATTCTATTTAACATTTTTTTTTTAAATCGGTAGGAGTTTCAATTTTTTTTTTGCAAATTTTGATAGACATTTTTCGAGGGAGTACACGCAAAGGTCATCCAAGGGGTCAAAGAAGAGGAAATCGGCTATCAACTGGCCTTCAGCAAACTGGAATTACGAAAAGTGATCAAGGAATACCCAAGCAAAGAGGTAATCCTTCACCGACGTTAATTGTTCAAGATTCCTGGTATTTTAATATTTTACTTTAACCCTTCATCATTGTCACTCGTTTTTGAACAGGTTAAAAAAGGTCTAGAAAGTTTATATCGCAAGGTGGAAAAACATCTTTGCGAAGAGGAGAATTTACTACAGGTTGGTGTGAATTCTAGAAATGCTTGGGAAGAAAAACTATCCTGGAAAAAATTAATCCGATCAAACTAAAATATTAATATCGCCATTTTCCCATTCACGCGGTAACAGGTTGTTTGGCATTCCATGCAAGAGGAATTTATTTGCCAATACAAATACATTCAAGGATTAATCGAGCGATGTTACCCGGGCTCCATGATCACCCTGGAATTTTCCATCGAAGATATTCTTCAGTTTTTCTCAGATATCGCACGCTCACACTGATAATAACGCGAATTACGATTCCATGTTTCCAGATAATTTATAGATAATCCCCACCAATTTTTTTTCAAATCACGATTACGATTGCGTTGAACTAGATGCATAACGGTTATATGTTTAAGAATAAAGCTAAAATAGTTAACAATATTTTTATCTGACTGAATTTTTAAATCCTAGCTCCAAAAAAAAGCAAACATACATTTCATGAAGTTGAAGCCATGCCATCGCAGAATTTGAATCACTCTTTAGTAAATTTCGTTTCCCTGTGTTACCACAGTGTTGCAAATTCAGAAAAGAATAATACAATCGTAGAATGTAATAACCAACGCAAGAATTAAGACACTATGCCGATATAAAACAAACTATAAAGTTTACTCCATTCGATAAAAAAAACGTTTTCAACGTTACATTGAGCAATACGAAATTGTGGCAATTTGTGTATAGCACTGACAATGTCTTGTTCAATTTACTCACAACTGATGAATCGGCTCCACATCGAGCAGAGCGAAAATGTTTTCCAGAATTTGCTTGACGCTTTTCAGAAGCCAGAGACGGGCGAACATGGTCGGCATAAGTTGTGGCACTGGTTCCTAAAAGTGGAAACGTTTATCGTCAATTTAAGAAACCAAATAGATTGCGTGAAGAATCAGAAAAAAACGGGCGAAAATTATGAGTTAGCCATTCCACACAAGGAAATTCAAAAACAAATTCAAATTCAATTAGTTATTTGAAATACTTACCCCCAAAATATGAACTCTACTGTAAAATACGCTCAGTTCTTGGCTTAGATCCGTTAGATACCGCAAAACCTGAAATTTAAAAAGAAATATCGACTTTGAGCTAAACATAATCGATCAACACTAGCAATTGACAAAAATATCGACATGGGCAAAAGGCTGACCTTATGGAGCGCGGGGGATGCACCGGACGAGCTCAAGCTATCCATCACCTCACTGAGCACCTCTTCCAATATATCCGGGTACTGGCCGCATAACGCCACGAGATTCTGCTCTTCCTAAACGATTGTCAAACGAAAATTGCGATAGGTAATATTATATTTTCACCTAACCCACATCAAGCGTTTTTCAAAAATGCAAGTAAAGTGCGATTAAGTTGTTCGGAGAGGTTGTTCATGAAATGCTACTGACAGTCTTGATTTTATGACACAGTATCCTGATTTAATATTTTGCGTCATTTTCACCTGCTTCTTGAGTAAGGCCAAGTCGACGTCTCCGATGAGCGGAAGTCGAGGGTAGACGCCCTGCGCCGCCTGGGTCTCGAATTTTCGAAGTAGCGAGGCGATCCGGGCGTAACCGTACATGACGAAAGCTCCCGATTTGCAGTGAGATTCTTCATGAGGTTGCACGCTCACCTGGATTGAAGAAAATACGTTCTATTAATTTAGACACGTCAAACACAAAGCATGTCTGCATAAAAATAAAATATTTCAAAATAAACAATTTAAATTCAAATACACATATTAAATAGTGAATTTCATTCAATGAAAATTCACATGAAATTTCAAATATTATTCAGGTAGTAAAACGAAAAAAATAAATAAAATAAAATGACTCCACAAAGAATATTCGTAATTCAATCATCTGTAATGCAAATTATTATAACTTGATTTTGCGCAACACAACAAACTTACGGCAATTTAAAGATGAAATAAAGTAAAACTCTAGCATCCAAAAAAAAATGTTGTCATATTGAAATATTTGGAAATACGACGACTCAAATAATAAACTTACTGGACGAGAAATGACACTCCGAAGCAGCTCGAATTTAATACAAAAGTCGGTGAGGTTGGCGAACATCTCGTCAAGCTTGCGCGCAGAATCGCCGGTGGTGGCACTGTCGCTCAAGTTGTATTTGTGAGTGAAGCACGTTTTCAATTCTGCGAACTTCTGGCTGAAGAAACGAGGCGAATAAATGATTAGCTGCTCATAAGCTATAATAGAACTCACTATTCATTTTTTTTTATTATCAAGCAATACCAAGTCACCTGTAGAGATCTTTGGCTAAAATAGCCTTCTCGGGGGAACTAGATGCGATTAATACCGGACCGTGGACATATTGCGCCTGGGAGACAAAAATCCACGCACAGAATAATTATCATTATTGGGTCGATAAATATCTACAATTTTTAATTGTAATAATACTGTACCCCTTAACTTACAATGGACGGCCTTGTGCCCGGGACTTTATGGAGCTCGCTCAATAGTTGCCAAATGACTAGCGCAACGGTCGACCGGTAGGCGTTTCCATGGGACGACACCAAAAGATATTTATCGAACAGCTATATTCGCCAAATAACAATAGAAAAGCAGAATATTAATCAGTCGGATCAGTCGGGTTGACACCAATTAAGCATTTATTTCTTGTTAAAAATATACAAATGTATGTATAGATAAAAATTATTTTGAATACTTTTTTAATTATTGATATCTTTTCAATTGTAAGTCACTGGCAGATAAATATTACATTTAACAATGATACAGACAAATTTAAATTAAGTAAAAATTCGAATATATTTAACCAATGGATATTGGATTTTGAGTAGCACTAGAATAAAAATAATCGAAGAGACGAACTCTCAAAAATAATATATTACGGTTAAGCAACACTGTATCCGCTCGTCTTTTACACAATGGTGTTTCCCTATCACTATCAATCAGTTTCAAAGATAAAATCATTCTTTTCCAACTGACAACTTGAAATATACAATAAAAATTTATTAATGAATAATGATGAAAACCTTTTCAGAGTCGGCGTGCTTCTCAACAAAATGCTCCATCCGAATAGCTTGGCACACTGGTTCCGTAATTCCTCCGGAATCGTCGATAACTGCAACAGAGAAAAAAACCTGCTCATTTTTCGTGTCCAATTTAGATTCAGCGCAGCGATTGGAACTACAGTCAGATTTATCGTAGCTCGGAACACTCACGGCAAGTGGGAATCGTCGGTAGGTTGGGTGCAGCAAAAAACGTCCAAGAATTGTCAACCACATATTGTCCGATATCCATCGTCACCATTCTGCCTGCATTACCGACATCGCCACCTGACGACGCTGGTGGCTCTGACGATACCACGTGATCGACGCTCGTGAATGAATCGATACGATCCTTCACGGATTCCTGTCGCAGAGCGATGTCTTGCTCGCATGGTTTGTTACAGATCGTGGACGCTTGCCCACGTTTGTCAATGGTCGTCGCACAAAGCACAGTGTTTCTAAACAAAAATTAGTTAAAAATGAGTTTACAACATTTTTCAAGCCGTAAATCGGCGCTCGTGATCGACATCAATCCAAAACGCAATTTTTTTAATATTCCAACCTTTAGAAACCTTTGGTTAACAAAAATCCAGATATATATTGGTTTGTACGAACTTACCCGAAAAATTCCAGTAATCGTTGAACGAATTTCATAATAAATATAGTCCTCGCAGACGTTAAATCGCAAGAACAGTTGTCCAAATGCACAGCATGTATCATGATACGCAGTTTCTTAGAACGCTATTGAGTAAATAAAATGTTTCAATGAACAAGTTCCAAACTATGAAATAATTCGTGGTTCGTTGGTTTCTCCCAAAGTCGATTCATCCAATGTAAGAAATGACAACTCTTACCAGCTGATTGTCAGTCATCTGTCCGTAGTTAAAACCCATAGAGATGACACTAGACAATATCCTGGCTGTCATCTGAGCCACGTTGGCAGTCAACGCCAGACAATCGTCGTCAATCCACGAACACTGATCCAACGAAATATGCCAATTTTTACTCCTCTCGAGCAACGCTGAACAAACCTTAAAATGGAATTTTAGAAAGATGTCGTTTACCGTTTTATACAGAGCAGCAACCATACGCAGAATATTGACTCTCCATTCGGTCACGACAGCAACAACATTCAAATACAACAGGCAAATGATGTAACCCATCGTGTGCCTCTTGATGGTAACATTGCCGTATATTGAGCGAAAAGGTACGAAGGGTATTCCGAATGGACAAATGCTATCACGAAAGTGAAATCCTCGATATTGGTCTTGGTTAAGAAGGTCGTATTTCTGACTGTAATCAGTACTATACTGAAACTGATAATTCCCATCGAAATTAACTCGATTTTTCCATTCTAAAACTTACATCAGGAATGAGGTTGCGACCCGAAGAGTTCAGATTTTTAGTTGCTTTGGTCATATTTACGATGAATCCCAGGTGTCGAGTTCTTTTTCTGCTTGGCCAGTATATCTTGATAGATTCTCTGGAGATTTCTGGACATGACAAGACCAATAAATCAAAAATATTGTCTTTCAAATAACGCAACGCGTTCACAGAACATATGGTTTCTGCCATCTTTGAAAGTTTGCGACATGTCAATTCTGAATAAACACTTTACAAATTGGTCTTGATTGGCATGGCGTGCGTAAAATTATGTTTAAACTCATTAATAAGAAATACGATAAAGACGAAATCCGATGATGAACGCAGCTCAAATCTAACTAGATACCAACTTCAGTGTGAACCATTTTGTCTTCACTTGGTAGCCAACGCCATCTATTGCTCGTAAAGTGAAATTATAATTTGGCTCGTGTTCAATATCTTAACCGCGACCCGCATTCCATTCGCGCATGTTTTAAAAAACATACAGTGCGCAAATCAAATCAAATTCGTTTTTTTAATAAAACACAACATGTTAAACACACATTTTCACTTTTAAATATATTATTTAATAATTTTAGACAATTTGTGCGCTGACAAAATTTTAGCAATGAACTTTTTTGACTTGCAAAAAGTAAACTCCCTGTAATTATAATTAATATTGGCCGAATTCAACGTTTAAATTGAAAGAATATTAAATTAAGAAGATGCGTTTTCTTTTCAAGGGACATTCTTTTCAGTTTGCGCCTGCTTGTGGCGTTTGTTGACAAGACTGTACAGCTTTGAGGCCAACTCGTTGCCATGCTCGAGTCCTTCGCACCGTTTATACAAGTATTCCGGAATGCCAGAAAGACCGTAATAGCTGCCAGAAATACTGCCGGCCATGCAAGCAATAGTATCTGTGTCGCCTCCGAGACAGCATGCCAGTTGGATCGCCCTCTCATAAGGATTTTTAGCCTGAAATTTCGAATAAAACATAAATACTTAAATGCTGCCAAATCAAATCAAAATTAAATCAGATAAAAAAATCTGAAACAAATTTACCTTCAAATAATCAATGGGCCCTTCTGCGGCTCTGAGGAAGCAGAAAAAAGCAGTCAAAAGTGATCTGTGAGCAGATTCTTCATTGCCTACCGGAAAATAAAATAATTTCGCGGTTTATAAACAAATTATACACGTATTTTACAAAAAAATATTTAAATAATCCGAATTTATAGAAATAACCAATTTTATAAGCTGAATGCATTTAGAAAAAATAATTATAAATTGAGGAGCAAAACCCATATAATTAGAAAAAAATTAGATAATACAAATAAAAGTAATCATAATTTAGCAACTTGCTTTTCAAGATTATCTGATGTATTTCAAAATCGACAGTCAATGAATTTTCATTGACTCAATAACCTGTAAGTTTCATTGCAATTACAAAAGATTGCATAAAGCGAATCAGGCGACAAATAAATGTTGTCAATACTCGAGAGTTCGCAAAATCATTTAACCCCCACAAGATATATCTACCAAAGTTGTCGACTATTTTCTCTATTCCAGTATTATCTTTATCCTTGAGAAACTCCTTCAGGCGCCTCAGTTCCACACAATAGAGGGTCTTGGCTTGCTGGTCGCCGGGATCATTCAATTGGTCGAGACGCTCTATCAGCTGATCGATGAACTCGGACGAATTGAGGGTCTTCTTTTGAGGATCCTTGCCAAGGGCGATGCGAACGGCCCAGCACTGGAGCAGCGCGCCGATATAGCCCAGCGGATGAGTGTGAGTAAGCTCGGTGCTCGATTTTACAAGCTATATTGTAAATTAAAATTGTAAGTTTCGATTTTTTTTTTTAATTCGGGATAAAAATCTCTAAATGCGATCTGTTTGAATTCAGCCTTTCCTAGAAATATTTCCAAGTAACAGAAAAATAGAATCAAAAACAAGAATTTATTTTAAGCGTTTTTGAGACATTTTAATTTATCATAGAATATATATTGCCGTAATTTTTTAACTGGTTGATGATTGCTCAACTAAAATTGAAAGAAACTTTAAAAAAATATTACATCTCAAATGCATTTTCCCAAAAGTAAATTCTCAACTTCTCTTAATATCGAAATGTACTTCCAAACAAAACCATTACCGAAATAACGAATAATAACAAAAAATCTTTATACAATTAGTATAAAGATTTTACATGAACTGAAGAAGTTTGCGAGCACAACCTCACCTCGTTCATTTTCTGTTGGTCGTCGTACCAATATAGAGCGAGGGGAGAAACGCGCATTGCACCTCCGTTGCCAAACGATCCGCTGCCCCCGAACTGCTTTCGGGCCGGCCCATAGATGTCGCTGTAGTTGTTCTCGGGCCAGGCCATGAACACTTTCACGACGTGGGCGCCGTACAAGCGAAACGACTCTTTATCCCAGGTCTCTGAAAACCTTGGACAAAAACCAGTGTCGTAAAGCTAAAATCGGTTAATTAGCATAACCAAGACCTTCCCGAAAATTAGAAAGTTATAAAGAAGTCCACGCATTTTTTAAAAATTAGAACGAAAACGAAACACCTTTATAAAACCATATTGTCTAGCGAAAACGAGTAGCAAAATCAATACCTCTTAGCTATGTCTGCTGCATCATATCCTTTCTTTAGCAACAGAGAGTCGATGATGTTCCAAGCCATTGCAGTGTCGTCAGTATATTTCAGTTCCACTCCTAATTTGGTAATAAAAAAAGTCTAAATACCATACCAATTACCAATTACCAATTACTGAAGAAAACGCCGGTGCCGACAAAATATGCAAGTTAAGGAATAGAGAAATTAAACAGTTTTGAACAAAGATCATCATTTCAAATCACAAAACCATTTCTAAAACCAATTTTTTTTAATGAAAAACAAAATGGTAAACAGGAAATAAATTAGGTGAAAAACATACCATTGACTTTGTCAAGATTGGTAAACATCCTCTGCACCCTCGGCACATCGGAATCTTGTAATTCAAAAGGAAAACCGTAACAATCACCAACTAGCCCGCCGATAATACAGCCGGCAAATTTATCCGCACCGTTCATGTTGCTGGCTTCGAAGAAACCGTGAGAGCTGAAATCACAATATGTCTTTCCTCAATCGCTTAACCGCTTATTTAACCACCTTTGATTTTATTTGATCATGTTTTTAGTTAATCATTTGTTTTCCATCGATTGTTTACTGATAAAATAATTCATTAGTCACTATATCACGTCAATAACCACGTCACTGTTCACATTGCTGCTAAGCAACCAGTGTTGGGTTCGTTCCTTTTGAAAAGGAACCAGTTCTCGTTCCTCCGATGAAAAAAGTAACCAGTTCCCGTTACTCAAAAATAAAAATGAACCTAGATGTTCCTCCGTTCCTCAAAAAAGGAACCAGTTCCTGGGAACGGGAACTTTCCGTTTCGTTCCTACCCAACACAGTGTTGCGTTCATTCCTTTCGAAAAGAAACCAGTTCCCGTTCCCGTTCCTCCGATGAAAAAAAAAACCAGTTCCCGTTCCCGTTACTCAAAAATAAAAATGAACCTAGACGTTCCTCGGTTCCTCAAAAAAGGAACAAGTTCCTAGGAACGGGAACTTTCCGTTCCGTTCCTACCCAACACAGTGGTGGGTTCATTCCTTTCGAAAAGAAATCAGTTCCCGTTACTCAAAA
>JAUJYS010001116.1:0-18734 GCA_033995665.1 Melogona broelemanni | reverse complement strand
TTGTTAATGTGTTTATATTCTGCAACTTAATATTTGTGTTTGATTGCGATACAAATTTGAAGAGACTTCCCCATTACTGTAGATTGTTCAGTTGCATTACCTTCCACCCAAAATTGTTTAAATTTTAAAAGTGGTATTTCCACGTTTTTTTATGAGTCATGCCAAAATGCCGCGTCAGTTAAATAAAAATCGAAGTCAGGCTCGATTGTCGTCGCTGCAATGTTCCCACATACAAATCGATGGCGATTGCCGGACCATATTGGCTGTCCGACTCTTTTGCCAACAAAACCGGTGCGGCACATCTTTGTGTGTGTTACAATTAACTATTGAAACGTCGTTATTATCAGATAAATTTATCTATATATATTTATATTTATTATAATTGGCATTTGCCGAGCATTTAAAGATTGGGTTTTTGAAGATGATGAACAAGTTCTATTCGCGAAAGCGCTCGGACACACTGTGGGTGCTTATTGTTTGCAAAGCAGCGCCGTTTGTCGTCATACGTACACGGTGACACGCAGTGGATGTTAGATCCCATCGGGGGTTGCGGTTCTATCGAATGTCGGGCGATTGTTGGTTGATTGTCTGGCGTTTTTCGTTTCTCCTCGGAAATTTAGGTTTCAGTCGCCGCATTTTAGTTGTTGCATTTTTTTTGTGTTATGATAACGGTTTTAGCGTAAAGAAAGGTGGGGGGGCTGTGATGTCGATACGGGTTGTTACGTAAAGTTCGTCTGTGGCTGGTAGATTTTATCCCGGTGATGTTCTTTTAAAGTTTTCTAGCTTCAGAAATGGACGGGGAAAAAACCGATTGCTGATCTAATGCGATGGAAGAAAAGAGCAAACATGGTAAAAAGCCGAATTTGGGATTATTAATTGGGAACAGAGAAGTTTGTATATATATATATATTCCGCGTAATTTGTTAAATGTCATTTCTAATTTTTTTCGTGTTCATCTTTTTTTTTTTATTTTTTTTTTTAAATTCACCGTAGCGCCTACGATCTTCGATGATCATCGAATCATCATCGAATAATCGATCATCGAAGATGAACACGAAAAAAATGACTACACCTTTTAAATTATTAATTTTGTTAACAAATAGTTGACGGATGTTTGGCAGTCTGGGACGGAAATTTTAAAACATTAATTGCTACAGCCTTGAGCCTAAGTGGTTTCATGATAAATGTCTGTCTCAAAACATCGACGGGATGGGACGTCTTAAGTTTAAAACGACTTAAGTTATTTTTCGTATACATGAAATTATAACGAAATTTATAACGAAATACGCGTTTCACCAACTTTTCTGAAATTTGGGTTGCTCAGCTTCAATGATAAGAAAGCAGTAAGTATTACTTATAATGAAGTAAAATAAAATGGTAATTAATTGAGCATCTTGGCGCTTAACCATATTTGTTCTTGATCCCCAAAACATTTATTAATAGATCGACCGTGGTCTAGCAATAGAGTTTTTCGGTACAAAGTTCAACTGGTAGACCCGTTTGGATGAGCATTTTCGTCTTAGACGTGCATTTTATGGTGACGTGTACTTTATTCACCACCGGTGCTTACCATTTGTCACTGCCCTCTAAAGATGTAAGACCGGAGACAAACTAACCGCAATTTATTTTTTATCGCGCAACGTTGAACTAAAACAAAGGGTACATGTGTATGAACGTTCAATTTAGAAAAATAGGTTTTTAAAAAAAATTTAACAAATCTGAAAAATTGCAAAATGTTTCTTTAAAGAAAATATTTAATAGTAAATTATTTAATGTTGTAAATTATTTGGGGAAATATGTTTTTTTCGTTTTGATTCTCGAACTGTTAAAAAAGATATCCCGTTGTTTCCCTCTAAATTTTTTCCTTGTTATTTGAATTTAAAATTATTTTTTAAAACGTGTCATTCGTTCTAATTGACACATCGTACGTAGTTTCCAAAACACGTCACATGTACCGAACAGTTTTCGTGTTCCATGTCTCTTTGACGCCTGTAAATAGTAACCAAAGATATCTGGCCTGCTAACCTCCATCAACACTCGTTAAAAACAACTGTTAACCAATTTTTTGCAATCTGCCGATGAACTTGCTTGAACACAATTCAGTTTGTCACAAATGCTATTCGCAATTTTTACATTATATATAAATACATGTATATATCTGTTAAAACACAAATTCCATAGTTTGAAAGGTCTTCAACGGATGAGAAGAGAGAAAGCCGAAGCTATCTTATATTTTATATAATTCTATTGATTTCATTTACCGCTATTATAAAACAGAGAGGGATCATTTATTCGTGCAAAACAAGGAGTAACGCATTTCGTGTCAGAAGTTCTGAAACAACCTTGTGGTGTTTTTGTTGTATAACTAATTAAGTACCTGCAGACGAAACCAAAAAAAATGTGTACAGCATATACACATATACACCCACACCTAAAAATCAATACTTTTACATTGCTCTAAGATTTATTTTGAATCAATCGTACCGTATCCTCCGAATTGACAGTTGCTTTGAAAGGAATCGGGCGACGATTTCGGATATATACCGGTGAAATACTCCTATATGTTATTCGCAGTGGTTTGGCGGACAGGTTCCAATAACATTCCAAAATATTTATGGTTGTAAAGTTCTATGGGGGGGGGGGGGGGAAGCTGAAACACTGCCTGCATCCAAGCTGCTTGCATTTCCCCTATTCAAAGCAACGTTTTAATACTCTTGGGTGTACATTTTTAAAATACAAAGAATATTTATATCGCATACTTGTCATTAAACTGCTATCGTTAAATGATCGGTTAGGCTTAAACTCGTTTAACTTCCGGTACAGATTTAAAAAATAATATATTGATACATACTGTAGAATTAAATGACCAACTGCTCCTTATGAAGGAGAAAAAAAATACCATGCGCATGCATATAGATCCATTGTGTTCGGGGTTCAAAAAAAATATATATAGGGGTTTTCAAGTTATACACATTTATTTATACAGTCTGTATCTGTATATACATTACATAGTTTCCATTTTATTTTATTTTATTGCTGACAGACATTGGCATTTTTTTAACACTGAAGCGTTCGCGACAAGTGGTGATTGTAAAATTGAATTATATTCGACTACGTGAAAATCTAGGTGGACATATCACTTCTTCATATACATATATTCAAAGTTTAAATAAGATTGTGTTCTCAATATGGGGAGTTATCATTGTGAGGTGCTATATAATTACCGTTTTCTATTTTTTGGTTCTGGCTTATTATATATCCATTTTTAACCTCCACTATATTGTGTACGTACAAAAATAGTATATTTACGCTAACTTGCAGTCAATTTGTCAGACAAAAAATTATCGTCCAGAAGTTTAACCCTTTAAGCGGGATTGACGAATCGGCCTCGTCCACGTTCACTGAGTGTATTAACAATGATATATAGGTATGTTCTTTCACCCTTTAAAATCCCACAATGATTAATGCAATTTCTCAAATGCTAATTGCATTTGAATTTATCCACTGCGGTGTAGCTTGAATTTAAAATGTGTTTTCTTACATCACGGGTTCATACAATTTTGTTGTTTAACCGTTGTGCCCTTAAATAAGGACGATAATTTTCCGATAGATTGACTGCAAATAGTACAAGTTACAATATTATTATTAAAAAAATAAGTTCTAACAAATTAATTAACCTCAGAGTTTAAAAAAATCTGTGGTTTTAATTTACGTTTTCGAAACGTATTTGTCGACCCCTTACCTATCTGCCCTTCTGCTTTTCTGCAATGTCACAAACTTGAATGCGTTTAGTACAAATACAACTATAAACAAACGCTACACATCAAGTATTTGAGAGACTACGCAGAACGTTTTTCTTCACTTTTATTTGGTTCATATGTACATGTGATTATTGGGAAATACCAAATTATTTACTTTTTTTTTGCAAAATAACAAATTTTATTGATATTATACATTTGCGCTGCATTTATATTAATTTTTGGAAAGACAAAAAAGAAAAACACATTTTTGTTTTTTCGTTGCATGTTTGAAATGATGTTATGCGAACATGCGATAGATGCCGAGAGGCAGAATTCGTATCTTCGATTATCTAACTATGCTCATGTATAACTCTTATTTTATATTTTTATTTTTGAAGACGCTGGGAGAAAAACCCTAACGCAGGACTATCAGAATATTGTTTTACGAACGTCATTCCGTATGCTTCCAAAAAACCATTTACTGTTTTATTTTCCGTTTGCTCTGAGAATAAGAACGAAGGCGACACGTTAACAAGCGATTTTAAATATTAATTTACTAATTTACGAGCCATCCGTTCGTAGAACATGCGTGTTACTTATGTGATGCGCCCTACGATTTAAAATTTCATGTCTTAAAAAAATTGTTGGCCTCAATTAAAAAAAAAAAATTGATAAAACAGGAACAAAATAGGGTCACATTTTTAAATTACGGCGCCAAATTATTATTAAATTTTTATTCTTTCACTTTGTCTTTATTTATATCTTTTTTTAATTTTTCAGATATGTGTTGCGTTAATTTTAATTTATTTTCGGGTTTATACTCTGAAAATAAATTCAAAGTAGAATAGTGCGCGAGGCATCTTAACCTTCCCCAGAGTAACCACATTTTTACTACAAAAACATTTAATTCAGACACATCGCAAATTTCTCGTTAATCGTGTCGTCATTCTTTCACAACATTCCGCATTCTACTTATAATTGTCACAAGATTGTAAAATCATTTCACCGGTGCATTCCTTTGTTAAGAGAAGCACAACCAAACTTGGTTGATTTTTCCGGTGTTGGAGTTTCGATACGAGGCAGTTAATGAAAGCTCTTTGTCTCTGCGCTTTCAACATCGATCTCCTATTGAAGCTCAGTGTGCGTCACGGTTTATATGATAAATGGGATAAAGTTATTTGTTAGGTTTCAAAATCCCGGATGAAGTTTGTCCTATCTCTTGCGACTTTGCTTTTTAAGACTGATGCATTTTAAAAATGTTGTTGGCTTGGAGAGAGAACTTTGATATTGCTTCGTCGAAAGCTTTTCAGTCAGTCGCTTTCATTCCGCAAAAAAAGCCCGGTTTTTCTTCCGAT
Source organism: Melogona broelemanni (assembly GCA_033995665.1). NCBI lineage: Eukaryota > Metazoa > Arthropoda > Diplopoda > Chordeumatida > Chordeumatidae > Melogona > Melogona broelemanni. The sequence continues at coordinate 13,639 of JAUJYS010001116.1, read as the reverse complement.
TTTCCGTCTACGTTACCGTGCAACCTGCAATATTGTTAATTTTTCTATATATTATATATATCATATAATTGTACATTGACACTCACAAAGAAGAAGAAAAAAACAAAAAACCAGACCACCCCCCTAAACAGTTACTACTTAAGATGTATAGAGACGATGTTTTTGTTGGCATCACCGCCACACCCTCATCAAAAATTTATCTTTCTGCCAGTGTGTTCATTTCAATTTTGAAATTCTCTTATTGCAATGTATAGGGTTACGGACTATAAATATATAAATATATATATGTAAACAGCATTCTATTACGTACATGTTAAATTCTGTTTACTCCTTTTTATAAAAAAACACCTTTTTTTTAACCGATAAGTTTAGATTATTTATAGAGACAAAAATCGACTCTATAAAAAAACGAAAGGTTATAACGTTTGCTTATTCACCGAACGTAACGTTACTATCATTGCCCGTCTTATCGAGGCAAAACAAAGCAAGAAAGAAAAAAAATTACAGCGTTTATAAATATAAATATATAATATAATAATACCAAAATGGAGACAAGTTGGGGGATTTATAGTGTTTTTTATACCGATTGTTTAGTTTTTTTCATTGTATTTATTATCATTCATTGTTGTTGTTTATATTGGGTTAGTTTAATAATTAATATTTAAACAATGGTTATTGTGTGCGTGCGTGTGTTGTTTTTTGTGGCATAAAGAATTGGCGCTGAATTAACGATGGCTTTCACTTTGTCTTTTTTTTCGTTCTTGGTCTTTAGTTTTATAAGTTGGAGAATATCGTGAGAGAATTTTTATGCGGTCGCCTTGTTTGATTGTTTCAATTATAGGAGGAAGTTCAACCCTTTTTTCAGAAAGGGGGCTACACAGTGCAAGCCTACTAACCTGGCATATTATGTTAGATTCTGGTCTGATTGCGGTATTTTTGCTTTTTGTTTGTGCCTTGTTAAACCACTGGAATTTAAATTGAACCTATCGATCGGCTCATGGTTGATTGGTATTTGTTGTTTGTACTAGTGATTGTGCGTGGTGCCATCTAGTGAAGCTATTTGCTGACCGGTAGTACAGTAGGGGTGGGTGGGCATTGACCATGGCTAATGATAATGGCGCCATCTAAAGATGATACCAAGCTAAAACTTTGTCTAAAAGCTTATTTTGCAAAAATGTAATACAATTTTATAATAATGCGGCGTTTTTAATTTGTTGTTTAAAAGGATGTATCCGGTTGTTAAATTGGTTTTGGTATTAATCGGGTTATAATCGATTGTTGATTTGAAGGAATCAGTTGTGATTGATTATTGGTTTGAACGAATCAGTTATGATCGATCATTGATTTGAACGAATCAATTATGATCGATTATTGAATTGGAGGAATCGTTTTTGTCGAAAGTTTTAACAATTCGTAACACATCCAACCACCACACAATTTCGTCAATTCAATTGAAATTCGTAACCCATGTAAAAAGACAAATAACTTTAAAAAAATTAAAAAGATAAATAACAATTGAAAAAACGAAATATATTCAATAATTGGCAGTGAAGTGTCACAAAATATTTTTTTTCCACTCGCTAAAAATTTGAAGAAAAAAAAAATGGCCAAGGAACGAATAGGTCATGGGTGTGCGCTACGGAGATTTCACGATCAGTTATAATCAATTGGATCGCGAATTTCGTAACAACGCCGTCGTGTCCAAAAGAACCGAGATGTGCATGTACTCACACACGTACACCCAAAGCTTTCTCTCTTTAAATTGCGATTGCACGCCCTGCACGAATAAGCGCGTCGATGCGCGGTGATTTACTGGACGCGCGTTTCGTATTGAATCTCGGTCGACGGGGTTCTGACGTGACCAAGACTTGAGTGACGTAACGCCGTGACTGATGGCGCAAGAAAAAAAAATACGTTTGCGAAAGAATTGAATATTCAACTGTTTGGGACGCTCTTTGGTCACAGACTTCACCGGGTAGCTGCTTCAAGGTTTTCCAATTATGTAAAGGCGCTAGATTACAGGCCACAGAGTAAATACGAATAAATGTACTGTATAAGAAGAATTTTTTCACATAAATAACCGGTGGATTCATTGACATTTTTTCGAAAAGCTTGCTCTGTGGGCAGAATTGTTCATCTCGAATTGCACGATTTCGTGGACCTTACACAACTAATAATATTTAAGTGTTTAAATTAAATATAATGCGATTAGCTTACAGGTATAATGCAAATAATTCGCTTCGTGAAAATATTTCCTTCGAAAAATGGAAAGGTGTTTAGAGGTGAAATATTTATAAAAAATGAAAAAGTTTTAAGAGGTGAAAAATGAAAGGTTTGGAGAGGTGAAGTATTGACGAAAAATTAAAAGGTCTTAAGAGATTGGGATATTAAAATTTTGAATTAATGAATTATTTGAACAACTCAAATTTATGGTAGTGCTCTGATGTTGTCATTCGAATTATAATTGACATAGTCCACTGACACAGATGTGCGGTTATTGATATTAGTGTCAATTTAATACGAGTTATACGACTAGTCGTAGCCCGTCGGTATTGCATTTGGCTGCGGTGCGGCGAACCTGGGTTCGATTCCTGTCGCGTGTTATCTATTTATTCACTCCCGGGGTACTGACGAAAATGCGCTCCTCGGGCATTATCCCCTTGTACCCCTCGTGTTGTTTTACACGAGGGGTACAGAGTTTTAATTAAAAATTGCGAAACTCGCGTAATCCGATTTGACTTTATTAACCCTTTGCCATTAATAATTGACATTCGCGGTCCATTTTATTTATCGTACACGGACTTGACCGCATCGCGTTGCTGACGTGTCATTCGCAAACTTTTGCCGGCCGAAGGGAACGGATACACCATTGGCCAACAACGCCAGTTGCGCGGGCAAAAAGGGTTGAGTAGTCCCCGTCGGCGCGGATACAGTGGCCCGTTAACAGGGGAATATAGGTCGTCATTCAGATATCGTGATCTCGGGGCGGACGAGTCTCCGCTGCCCTGTGTAAACGGGTACAACCGTACAACCTGTCGTGTACATGTACGAGAGATTTTCAGAAAATAAGTTAGGGAACTCTTAATAAAAATAAAATCACAAGGTTACGGATAAAATCACTTATTTTTTTTCTACCAATAGTTTTACTATATTTTTGTAAAAAAAAATATATATATATAAAACCCAATATGCCGCCAAACTTGAAAGACCATCTGTTTCTACGGTCCGTTTAGTCTATTTGGTATGAAGTTTATTATTATAAGCCAACAGGCGGCACATTTTTAAGATGACCGTTGAAAAACCTGGTTTCGCGCAGTAAAATTTAAAAAAATGCCTCAAAAAATACGGAAACAGAAAGTACGAGTACTTCAAAGTACCATGTTCTTTAAATGTTACAAAAATATTTTGTAAATATCGTTGTTTATGTTAATTTGAAATACTCGAGTAATTTAATACTTTCAAAATAATAAAAATACTAATTAAAAAAGTTTCAGAAATAAAAAATAACGTTTAATTAAAAATCGTTTTGTTATTTTTTTAATAAGCATAACTGAACTTATTTTCTGCGAATCCCTCGTACATGTACTGAGTATACATATGTATACAGTATGGCCCAATAAAAATAGTACCAAAATGGTTTTCGCGATAAATTGAGCAAAAATTAACCAAATGATTTGAAATTTACTAAAATTATAGCTACACTATATAGCTAAATTAATCATTTCAATTTTTTTAAGCGTCTCCATTTTTGCAGGAACACAAGCGCGGAAACGCGCCGCTAAGCGAATTTCGCGTCCATAGAGGGTTATTAAGGTGATTGCGTTCATACTTTTTAATACAATTCAAATTCAAGGACATTTTTATGTACGCTAGCACAAAATACTTCGAAATGCTAGTATTTCGCACGATATCTCTTTGAATTTTGTAACTTTGCGGTCGCATTTCCCCGTTTAAAACCAACTGCGCAACTTACGCTGCTCAGCTTTCTTCAGCGCGGGCACTCTTTTATCAGCTGATTCCACACGATTCTTATCGTCTCTATACGAATTCTGGATTATTTTTTCTCAAGATTTTTTTTAAGCTATAAAAGTTTTAAAAGAATGAGTTGGTGAACATCTTTACCAAGTTTCAAAGCATTTGGTAATTTTTTTGCTCAATTTATAGCGAAAACCATTTTGGTACTCTTTTTATTGGGCCATACTGTAAGTATGTGTATGTGCGCAACTCCTCGCGCTCTCTTCAAGACTCTCTCGTACGCGTAATTGAGAGTCGAGCCGCATTTCTCCATCTCCAGTGTTTGGTTCTCCGATGCCAGATTTGCCTGACCCATTTTCGTGCATTTAAGCGACCACGAAAAAATTAAACGTCTCCTTGGTGTCAGGTTAGGCTCAGTACCGCGAATCGAACTGAGGGCGGACACGCCGTAGGGTGGCGCTGATAGCCGGGAGAGGAGGGGGTGGTATATGAGGGGGCGAGTGTCGGTGCGTGGCGGGACGTGACCAGGAAAAAGTTTTCCTCCCCCACTGCCCTTTTCTTATTTTTAATTCGAAATAATTAAAATTGGCAGGTGTATTCTTTGCACCCCTCCCCCTCAAGCAACGTGGGAACCGACCATTGAGCGTTTATACAATTCAAATATTATTAGGCCGATTTTCATGTAATTCATCCTCTAATGAACACTGTTGTATTGCAGCTGAAGTTGAGCTGACAATTGAATAAGAAATGTTTCGCTTTTGCCATTGAGTTTTTCCCATTAGCAGTGTTGGGTAGGAACGGCAAAGGAACGTCTCGTTCCTAGGGATCCGTTCCTTTTCTGAGGAACGTTAGAACGACCTCGTTCCTTTTTTTTTTAGAAACGTCCTAGGATTTAGTATGTTCCATTAGTTACAAATGAAAATGGCGACACGCTCAATGAACTTCGAAGGATTATTTGTTTCTATGTCTAAAAAATACCGTAAGCCTTTTGAAATTCACAAGGATCTGGTCTCTGGGAGTGTGGCGACAATTAATTATTCCATTTGAGATATTCATTTTTTTGATATACGCATGTATTATTTCGACACTCAAAATGTCACTCCTAATTTCTTTGGTTTTTAAAATGTTTCATAGCAATATTCGCACTATTGAACATTTTTGTCTGTAATGTTCTATGCGTTAATTTTATTGTTTTCGTGAATTGATTAGTAATTCTACTCTTATTTATTTTTTCATTGGGTTTTTTCCTTGCTTGGACTTACAATCGTTTCATTTTTTATGTCTTTTGACTGCGCTATTTCTTATTTTTTGCTTATATGTTTGCTTGCATAGGATAGTGTGCATAAATGATTGTTTTTGAACAAAAACTCGAATATTTTTATTATTATAATTTTAATCACTGCAAGAAACACTGTACGGTCTGTACCCCTCCTGATGCGCGAGGGGTGCATTTTCACCTGTACCCAGTGATCGAATAATGATTTTAGCGGATGCGTTCATTCTACAGGAATAAACGAGAGCACGCTTGGAATCGAACCCGGGACTACCGCACCGCAGATGGCTGCAATACCACGAAACGGTATTATCATTCACACAAGGTGAATCATTTTGAATGTGTTACAGCCTTAGTTGTATTGATTTTGCACGCATTTAGTTTAAATTTGGTTAAGTTATTGAGTATCTCAATCGAGACTCGTGCTATCACAATTTTTATAGATATAGTTATAAGTCGTCCCCAATCGCTATGCTCGATAATTTGGTATATTTGTAGGCCAACATACACGTATTTTTGGCTTCGTTCTCACGCATGCAGGTCAAGTTTTTCCAGAAATGCGCCCGTTAATGAGACAACTTTTCTGTCTTGGGAATCGTCCGATGTCCGGATTGTCTCATTTCGGATTGGATCGGATTGTCTGAATTGAGCCGTTGAGAAGTAACAATTGAAATAAGAGATTTAGTCTTCAACCAGAGCAGACAAGAAACGGCAACTTCTTGGATAATATTATTTATTGTATAGCTATAGACCCATAGAAAGAGTCACGCTGTCTGTTAAAATTTTTATTTTAAGTCTTAACAGATAATTCTATACAGCTATATAACATCGTGTAATTCTAATATATTTTCAACGATATACAATAAATAATATTATCCAAGAAGTTGCCGTTTCTCTTGTAGTGGTCTTCTCTGGTTTAAGACTAAATCTCTTATTTCAAATGCTAAATTCCATCATTTTTATTAGCAGACATTAACTAATTTTATTTCTAATTTGCGATATTGGCGGAGGTTACAGGTTTGTTCTTTCGTAATTTCGAAATGTATCGCTGTTGCTCGGTACGCTTCGAGCCTAATACAATTTTACCTTTCTGATTGCTTAGGCACATTCCTGTAGTCGTTTAAATCTTCAAGCGCTATATTAAAATTCACGACGATTAAAAAAAAAACATTTTCGCTTATATAGGTCCAGTCATCGTAATAATTTTATATACACTTTTTTTTTAATAATTTGTTATTTTTATTGTTTAAAAAAATGCTTATTTTAAATAGCTCGCTGTGCTCTTAAACATCCTGTTTTTTTTCCTCGTTTCAATATCCTGGTTCCTGGTTCCAATCTTTCTGTTTTTTTTTTTACTGAAGATGCATTTATTAATTTGACTGTCTGTATTTGCAAATAATTTAGTAGTTTAAAAAAAAACCATTTTTTACCGTTAGGCATTCAATTGTTCAAAGTACGCAAGCATGCATCAACAACATGTTCATGACGCGCCACGAATTCCAATCGAATCATAATGCTGCGGAATTAATTTTACTGTTCTTTCCATTCCAAATTCCCACCCATTCCCACCCGTGTAGCATCTCCGATCAGCTGTGCCGAATCGTCATCTGTATCGATTGAAATGGGGTGTGTAGTATACCTGCGCACGCGTACGCGCGCACGTATCGATGACGTCACTGTCAACACTGGTGAGAGCACGTGGACCCACCTGTAGCACCGCCTCCCACCTCCGCCGCTCGCTGATTGGTCCGACGTCACCGTTCCAACGAAAGTGGCGGCGCGGACGAAACGCGAGCGGACTCGGTTCTCCAAAGTACCGTTATTATTGCCAGACCGTAATCAGCTGCGAACGAACGTTTTTCGGAGAAGCGTACCGGTACGGCACGACAACAATTCCGTGGATTATTTTACTCTCGTCTGGCCCGTTGAAACCGCGGTGGTTCGCCCGATAAAATCTCCCCGACGAAGGAGTTTTCCGCAACATGAAGACCGTCTTGGCGGTGAGTCAATATTTGTCACTCTATATTTTTATCTCTTCTCTCTTCCACACTAGTTTTTTTTTATTTTTTGCTACGCCGATGAACTTCGTCGCCAAATGTAGGTCAGCCAGGTGACTGACTGCACCGTTAAATGACGACTTGAAATGAGCGGGCGCCATTTTTGGGGGTGACGTATAATGGTGGCACTTTTCGCGCCATGTGTGTGTGTGTGTTACGGTATTGCCATTAGAGTAGGCTCGCCTCACTTCCCCACCTCCCACCACCACCACCAATTTCGCCGTAATTGCGCTAATTTCTATTTTCTATAACCTACTTTCGACTTTCGAATCTGGCGACAGCCGGAGAAACTCCTTCATGTGTGAGGTTTCAGTTTTTTTGTTTTTGTAGAAGTTATTCAGATCTCCATTCAGATCTGATTTCCACTGTAATGCGAATTTCAAAATTTTATAAAACTGCGTCTGTCAACATTTCTATTTATAACGTTCGTCTGTCATAAAATTTATTTTTGCTGTTAGTCTGTCAAAAATTTGAGGTGTGATGTATGTGTGTCAAAATTTCAAATTTTGTCGTTCATTTGTCAAAAGACTGTGACGCTCAAAATCTTAAGCCATTTTAGGTTTTATTTCCAAAGTGCCTCTTCTAAGACATTAAGTACCTGCAATTTTTAGAATAAGCGAGAATATCACTTACGAGGAAATTCATGAGACGAAAGAGGGGAGGGGGGTGTGGTTGATACTCTCAAGATTATGGTCATGAAAATTATTTTGGTGTCAACGTGTACCGTATTTTGCGTTTGGAAATAATATTTTGCGTTTAGAAAAGCGTTTGGAATTTGGTTTATGACAAACGGTTACCGCTAACGGCAAACAGTCAATTTTTAAGCTTTTCAAATAAAATTACTATTAAATTATTGCAATTCCCACATTTAATAATACTAGTATTATTAAATGTGGGAATTGCAATAATTTAATATTTAATAAGCTTGAAAATAAAAGCTTAAAAATTGACTGTTTGCCGTTTGCGGTAAAAGTGTCAAACACAAATCGCCCTTTGGCTCAGAAGAGCGGTTTCTGGGTTCGAACTCGTGTTTGGAAGGAATTCTGACTTGAAAAGTGACGTCTCTCCTGCACAAAATTGCCTGCTTTCGTTCTTAGATGTTAAGTTTGAATCTCGACTAGCTTGAAAAACATCGAAATTCGCTAATACTACACGTATCATAGTGTCCAATCGTGCCAGTAATGCTTAAGCATTGGCTCCTAATCTCCCTTTGTGAATCAAAAATATAAACTAAATAAAAATAGAAATTATAAATTAAAATTTCAAAATACGTGCGTATCGTATAGACCGTACGGGAACTCGTATAAACGGTACAGGCGTATTTGAATTTAATTTTAACCTACGGCAATAGGGCGACGTTGCGCATCTCCACTATACCAAATTTATTCATTGTTTCCATCAGTCGTCGACCCCGAAACCCCGAAACAGGAGGGCCAATGCATCGCCTGACCTAATGACGCTTAACTCTCTAGCAGGCCAATAAATTATGCTATTGTTTATCATGTAATGCAGTTCAGCAGTGGCGATTTTTTTTCATATCGGCAAAGGTGGGAAAAGTTCTAATTGATCCAGATAGGGAATGGGAAATTGCCCAATGATTGATTATTCATGCCAACTGTGAGAACCTCTTAATTACTTCCTGATTTATTCATTTTCATCTTCTGTCTCCATGGGATTAATTCGTGGATGAAAATTTCAAATTTCGAAGGCGGCAAGAGCTAAAAACATTTATTTATTTTTAATTTGGGAGTTTTCTTTCGAGAATTTTTTCTACAACAATCATAATATTTGTACGTACTGATGGCTCAGTGGGTATAACAACATCCTACGAAGCCGACTGTCCCGGGTTCGATTCCCGGCGCAGGTTTTCGATTATTCGTTAGCTTGGGGTACTGAAGTAATTTTATCATACCCTGTATAGAGCTTAATAGTGCGTTTTTGTAATGAAAAGGGGGTAACCTGGAAAATTTGCTTATTCTGACCTTGATAGGGATATCTGACGTATACCCGACAACGTAAATGCACGGATCCCACGGCGTCTTCACAAAGAAAAAAGCGGTTTTTTTTAATCTCCAATTTTTCTCGCCCGAAAAGTGCCGGCGGTCTCGGTTGGGAATTGAACTATTCATCTCCGGCATGGTAGGCGAGCGAATACGCTATGTCACCTCTTTTGTTAGCTTCGGAACTCCGAATGGACTAGCAGAATTGGCCAAATTATTTTTAAGACTTAGGAAACTTCACTTTCTCGTCAGACTTTCGGCCGGGCAATGGCACATGCATTTGGATAGCACATTGTTTTTGCGTAACGGTGGCACAAGCTGTCAGTTTAAAAATGGTGCCGTGCCGGTTAACATATTCAGGGGTTGGACAAAATATTGGAAACTGGTCTGTTTGCGCACCCTATAGAGCTGATTCCAATATTTTGTCCAACCTCTGTATTTGAGACACACTGACAACCTTTTCGCGGCGTGACATTCTACGTTCACTCGTTCGTCACGACTATCTGGAACACGCTACGCCATCGTGACGCCGTATATGATAAAACACGAACCTAAAATCTAGACACGAACCACCACCACCCCTATTCTCCCCACCTTCATTTTTTAATTTTTTTAACGGCTGTGTTAATTAATGCGCGTTTTTAAACGCGGCGAAATTAGTCCGGCGAAGGAAAGGGAAATCGTAAACAGAACGCGCCACACACAACACACACAAAAAAATATATTTCGGACGCCTTTCGCGTGTCTGCGCGCGGATGGATACCAGAGAACGTGGTCAACTCGCACGACCCGTTGCTGTCAAATTTGACTTTCGTTTTTGTTTTTTTTTCTAATGAGTTCCGTTCAGTTATTACAGTGCTGGTCACAATGGTTGACTCAGGACACCTCGTAGCTTTTTTTTCAATCTACATGTATGTGCAACGAAACAATAACGACGAATGTGCTTCAATCAAGGAGCATACATTTATTAGTGCATTTTTCATATTAAACCAATAATACATTTAATCGAGAGAATTTTTTCTTCTATATTTGTACCTCATAATCATAATCGAATGAACACAATTCATAAAAATGATATCCATATTTTGGGCGACAACAAAAATAAAAAAAAATTAGCATTTGATATTTTGCTCTAGATGAGGCTTTTCGTTAGCATATGGATTAAATTAGTTTATGAAATTTGAATTGCCTTAATCTCCAGTGGTGGGTAGGAACGTAACGGAAAAGTTCCTTTCCTAGGGACTGGTTCCTTTATTGAGGAACTTAGAAACGCCTAGGTTCCTTTTTTCATCAGAGAAGCGGTAAAAGAGTGTCGTCATTATACACATGTGTATTACGTGTATGTGTCCATGATTTGGTGACCAGTTAAAAAACAGAAGAACACATTTTTTTTTCTCTAAAACTTTTTGTTGAACATTAAGTAACTAACTAAATAACAAACAACATAACTAAATCTACGTCTAAAGTTCCAAACAGTTTTATCATTTATTTTCCCATGCACACCCACTTTAAAGCCTGACAATGTCAAAATAAAAGTGTCTTGAGTCTGCTATTGTGACCAGCTTAGCACTATGTTATGTGGTTCAGTAGTCGCGCATGATAAACAGGGTGGCCACTTTTTGTTTACCATATTTTTTTTGTTTACTGTTATGGTTCCTGGTTCTTTTTCCATTTAGATCCAATTAGTCTAGTCTGTTCCGCGCTCTATAGAAGGTATCTCTCTCTCTCTGTTATGTACGTAAAAGGCAATCTTTTTCTGAATGATTTTTTAATGAGTTTTGTTTTTGATGTCGCTGTACTGTCGAGACTTTCTCCGAAACTGGTTTTCGCGTCGTCCCGTTATGCGATGCTACGCATAATCTGATTTGCTTTTTTCTTCATCCGTGTTCAGTGATTGTTCAAGGCGCAATAGGTTTTCCATAGAGATATAATTAGGTAGATAAATTTTGCTTTCGTATAAAGTATATGCAGAACATAAATTGCTGGCTGTATATTGCTAGTTTGTAACAGTAGTTCAAAATTCTTAAACAATAATATTCGACAGAATTTTGAACTACTGTTACAAACTAGCAATATACAGCCAGCAATTTATGTTCTTCATATACTTTATACGAAAGCAAAATTTATATACCTAATTATATCTCTATGGAAAACGTTTAGTCGACTGATTAAAGGATTGGGAGTTTTGCAGGGTATAGTGAAAGTGACGGGGTTTTGAGGCGGAAACTTTGGCAGGCCCCTGGTAAAAAAAAATATATTAAAAAAAATGAAATCTGAGGTGGTGGTTTTAACAAAATTATCGGAACTAATAACAAATTATAATTGCAAAAAATTAAACAATAATACCTTATTTCGCACTTTTTCCATTGACCAATGGGTTCTTTGATAAACCTTTTTCATCAAAGTCGCCATGTTGTATCTGTAATAACGTATTCGTAATTTTTTTCCGCGAAAAGGATTTTCAAATACAAAATGATGTAGCGACTAATTAGCTATACGATTGTAATCGGGGGATGCCTTTTCACTATTTGGGGACGCGGGAATCTAACCCAGGACCGTGGATACCACAAGTCGAGTATCCAACCCATTGCCCTACGACGGAACCAACTTAATATTTTTTGCCAGTGGCTAAAACACAATGTGCAGTTGACCCAACAATATTTTAAATCGGCAATTTCCGAAATGCTTTAACGTGATATTCGCCAGGCAATTTCGCTGACTTTATTCTACTTGATACTTTCCATATTTGCAATTACTTCAGTGGAGTGGAAAATTGTGTTAAACCTCTTCATTTTCGCAGGAAAAACCGTTATTTTTTGGCGCCTATTAAAATCGTAATTGAGCTCTCATTGCGTGAGTGTCTTTGGTTAGGTGAAGCACATTTCAATGATAATTTCACTATTCATTCTTTGCTTGATAAACAAACAAAATGCTCGTTTTCTTTTGCTGACATGCGGACGTATGCATTTTCACTTCTCCAGAGTATATCCGTCAATTCAGATTTCATTAATGCAAATTGTTCACCGCGTAAAACGTGAAATTGTTCGTGTATTTTTAACGCACGCCAAGTGACAGTGACGCAACCTAATTTGCTTGGCAGATAAGCTGTCGTGCAGCTATGGCAATACATGCGCATTTGGATTAAGCCGGATACCGGGTGCCCCAGTGAAACTGAAAAATACAACAGCAACAAAGTTGTGCTTGGTGCTGTATTATATCTCGATTTGTGTCAACAAGGTTATTAAATTTCTACCGCCTGTTTTGACTACGAGGCGTTGGCCGCTAACGCGCGAAACTTGATGAAAGTCTGGGTATTTATGGTCGATCGTGGACTAGTATGTTTGGGGGGCGTTTATAAATGTTAAGCATGCATTGTATATCGATTTAGTTCGAAAGTTCCGCGTTGGCTCGGCTGTAGCTGCTCCAAATAAACAAAGACCAAACTTACAGTAGTTCTTGAAAATGAATAACAATTGTAATTGGAATAATATGCAAGGATATTCAAATCTTACCTTTAAACATTTTTTGTAAACCTCTTCAAAATTATTTTTAGGAATGTCGTTGTGTCTCAACAGTTTTCAAATACTTGTACAATGATACAAGACTCGTCGTGGCCCAATCGGTGTTGCAACCGACTGGGGTGCTGCGATCCCGGGTTCGATTCCCGGCGTGGTCTCTCGTTTATTCGATCCCAGGGAACTGGTGAACATGAGCCCCCACGCATATTGCCAGTGTTGGGTTCGTTTTTTTAAAAAAGGAACCTGTTCCAGTTCCAGTTTTTACATAAATTGAATTGAATCAAACCGCGTTCCTATTTGGGGTCGGGGGGATGGAACTCCACTCACTGTAGTGAATATCACTACAGGAGATTATGTTATGTTGATGTGGGAATATGTGAGGGGCACGTTTGCACCAGTACCCCAGGATGGAATAGACGAGAGCCTGCGCCGGGAATCGAACCCGGGATCGTCCGCACCACAGTATGTTGCCTTACCCACTGAGCCATACGGATCCTATTAACTCCATCCTTCACCAAAGAAATGTGGAACTTTCCGTTCCTTAGATTCAAATACAAAAATAAAAAAACGAAAAAATCGTTCTCCGAACAGATGAAAATATATAATAGCCTAAATATTGATAATATTGATAATAATGAAAATATGTAAAATTTAATTAATTCCACCAGTTATTTTATACTTATTGAAAAGAAATGTTTGTTTTTTAATATTTAGATAATACTGTGTATTCACGCAGTTTCCCGACCGTTTCAATGACTAAAAATAGGAACGTTGACGCAGCGCAGCTCTTTTCGCGGGGGGGGGGGGGGGGGGATG
>JAUJYS010001115.1:0-18740 GCA_033995665.1 Melogona broelemanni | reverse complement strand
ATTTGTGCGTCTTGTGTCACCTATATTTCTACGCATACGTAAGTTTGGATTTTAAGTTCAAATGAGTTCTTAAGTACACGTTTCCTTAATCTTGCCGAATTCTGGGCGTGCCACTTGCTTTGACTTGCTTTGGACGATCTTAAAGGATTTTCATACTGATGCAATATTGAGCTTTTTTTGCTGTTATTTTGGCTCATTCCGTATACAGCAGCTGAAAATCGTTTTGAAATTATTTGTAACAACGGCCTACTGAAAGATATAATAGGACGGCTGACTACCGTTTTTTGGGGAGAAATGAAAAGTCAAGGGATAATTACAAAATTATCGTTAATAGAAAAAATAAAACTCAAAAGCTGCTTTTTCAAGCCCACAAAAACATATTTGGAAATTATTTACTATTTATTTGAAAATATATTGGAAATTCGATTGATTTTTTGGTCCAACCTCGTTCCAGGTGGCGTCAGAAACGTCTAGACCTATCAAAGATGTTGAAAAGGAGGCACAAAAAATTATTGCCCAAATGGCTCACAACTTCACCATGAAGGCCATCCGCTTTTTTGGCGTCTTGTTAGCCAAGAGTTGGAAACGGCTGTATCGTGGAGTCTATGTCAACAAGGATGGCATTGAAACGGTCAGTGACCCGTGTTAGATCATTAAATATCACTCGGGAAACGAATTTTATCTAATTGTTATTAATCATTGATTGTTTTTGTCACCGATGCGACAAAATCTTGTTCGTGATATGAAATTTGTCTTAAGTTTTTTCGTATGATCAGCTTCTGTGTTTGGCATTGCGAATTTTTCCTTCCATTCAAATGTTGATGAGTCTTTGCAATAAATTGATTAGTAGTAAACTCAAATTAAATTCTAAACAAATGTAATAAAACCTTACCCTGATTGTGGTATGTGTACTCTATATTAATAATTAAAATAAATGACTAGTCTTTTTGGAAGTAGATAAAATTAAAAAATTTCGTTTCTTTAGCAGCTGAAGCGAAATTTAGCACACAGACATTGTGATTAATTAGAATCGGAAAATAAAATGCACTCACCGAAAAACACCGTACAGTAATTGTACAACCACTTCAAATCGCAAATATTCGTTTATTAAGCAATTATTGTTGCTTTTTATTCCAGCTGAAGAAGTTGGTTCCCGATTATCCAATCATCCTGATGCCCACACACCGGAGTTACATGGACTTCCTCATTATTTCCTACGCGTTTTACCATTACGATCTACCTCTTCCAATTATTGCTTCCGGGCAAGGTAAGCTAGTGCCACATTATCCATTAATGAGGCTTACGTTTTTATTTAACTTAGCCTGAATGACCGCTCGTTTAACTTACCGATCTTGTTTCGTCCTATCAGATTTCGTAAATATGAGCGTAATGGGCTCGCTGATGCGCTGCGCCGGTGCGTTTTTCATCCGGCGGTCCTTCGGCAAGGACAAATTGTATTGGAGCGTCTTTTCCGAGTACGTTCGGACCCACATAATCAACGGTGACGCGCCGTTGGAGTTTTTTGTGGAGGGCACTAGGAGTAGAAGTGCAAAATCACTATTTCCTAAACTCGGTACTGGTTTCCTAATTTTTGTATACACTTTATAGAGTAGCTTTGTGCCAGACTGTTTGAAGTTCTTATTTATTTTCGCCTTTGTGAATACCCGACTAATTTTTTCCCCTTCCTTTAGGACTATTTACGGCCGCCTTAGAACCGTTCTTCAAGGCGGAGGTTCCCGATATTATGGTCGTTCCAATATCAGTGAGCTACGACCGAACATTGGAGGAGGTTCTCTATGCCTACGAGAACCTGGGTGTACCCAAACCAAAAGAATCCACCAAGGTAGATTAGAAACTATTAACATTGTAACAGAAAAAATATATTTTATACCTGGACATAAGTTAAAACTATAAATTTTACTTTTCTCGTGCTTCAAGAACTTTTTTTAATTTTGATTTCAGGGTCTTTTGAAAGCACGGAAGATTTTGGACGACGATTTCGGCAATTTCTTCATGCACGTCGGGGAGCCGATTTCGCTGCGGAAGTTCTGCGGAACCAAAATCGATCGAACGGTTCACAATTTCGGCCCGAAGTGAGTCGTAATTTTCGAAGCACGCCGATTCGTTATTCAATAATTAGTTTGACTTTCTGCATCAATAATAAAATCAACGAGACGATTTAAAAAAAAATTGATTTTTGAAGAAAGTGCTGGTCACCCTACTAATCATTTTTTTTTTGGTGACCGCAAAAGGTTCCTATCTCAGATTACGCCGACCGAACACGCAGTGGTGGAAGAGTTGGCCTACGACATCATCCGACGACACCAGGCCGACCTGGTGTTCTCGCCCTTCGTGGCGGTGGCTGCGCTGCTCGTCTGCGCCATGCAGGAGGGTCGCATGAAGATTCCGTTGCACCGTCTGGTCCAGGAGACGGGCGAGTTTATGGCCCTGCTCAAAGCGCGGTCCGTCAAAATACACCTCGATCGTAAGTGTCCTGCGCCTATGGGGGAATTGGGCAAGAGATATAGATTTAGGAGCAAACTCGTTCACATTTTAATGAAAATGACTGATTGTGAACGTAGCGAATCAAAATTGTTTCAATTATGCAAACTTAATTGAAAGAAAACTTTCTTCATTCGCTTGCTTCAAAATGATGTTTTTGGCAAAGCATGATCGATAAATAATATTTATTTCCTGGCACAATCCTAAAATATTATTGTCTTGTTGTCGAATGCATCCAATTAGAATATGTTCTATGCATCCAATTAGAATACATTCACGAATTGCGTAATTTAATCATCATTGTTTTATTATTCTTGGATCACTTTAGTACAGTAGTAGATTCAAGAGATTATATAGTGATTTTGTAGTGATTTTGTACACTCGTTTAATGCTATTGGTTTAATATTCCGGAATATTTTGTCTTGATTTTGTGTTCAGTACCAGATGATCTGACTCAAACGATAAGGGAGCTCTGCAAAGTGCACCACAATGTTGTCACCATCACGCCCGACGATACTGTTCATATCTTGGAGGTAAATTATTGCCGATTATTGTTTAAATGTTCGCTGGCGTTTCGCTTCTTGAATGCTGCCATATGTGAGCGTACGGGTCTGCTCACTGTATTTCCGAACGACCCTCGCCAATATTGCTCCGACAATTAAGTAGCCCTGGTCAGAGAGAAACAGTGCGCTCCGACAATACATGCAAATAAACAGACTGACTTCAGACATCGAACGGTGTGGTCGCTCTTTTTTCCTTTTCTGGTGTGTGTTTCAACCAGTTCGACTAATCAATGGGTACGAACTAAAAATGCGCTAGCAGTAGTCTGTATGGGGGGGACAGCCCTCCCCCGAACCTGGTAGGAGAGAACAGTCACATAGGAGGACGTGACACGTAAATGAATCATTTCTTAAATTATCCCAATGTTTGACTCTTCATTTCCAGCTTCATTCGGAGTCCCCCAGCGCATCCTCGGAACTTAGCAGAGTGTTGTCTGACGAGACGATGAAGAAGGCGGTCAGCCATGTCCTACTCAGCCACTACAGCAATCAGATTCTGCACTCGTTGCTGAACGAGGGGTTGCTTGCGGTGATATTGAGCGGTACTCCTGGTCAATCGTCCACCAGGGGTAAGTTTTTGTGCCTCACTTTTTCAAAGAGTGTATTTTTACGTTCGCGAAATTATTTATTCAGCAGAATAACATGTTGAATTTTTTTCTTTAAATTCAGAAAATATACTTCAGGACTTCCAGTTTTTAAAACATCTTCTGCAATACGAGTTTGTTTCCAAAACAAACGCAGCCGACGTAAGATATTACCACTATATTTCTTTAAATTATTATTTGACTTTCGTATAAAACAGTATTGAACTATCGAAATGGGTAGAAATAAAGATAGTGCCATTCCGATGTAGGTTGCTATTTGTTTCGTCAAATTTGACCTTTCACTTTCACGTTTCGAAATAAAAATGTGTTGAATTTGGATGGAAGATGGGAGAAGAACGAACATGTCATTCTTGTACTTATTTATTTATTATTTGCTACTTTAGGATTTTGAGTCTGCAATGCTTTTACTTATTGCCGAGGGAGTTGCTACATCATCAACGGATGGTGTACGACTGGCGTCTCAATCGAAAGCTGTGTCCATTTTGCTTGGACTTTTTCGACCATTCGTGCTGGCCTACAGAGTAAGTGGTCTTGGCATTGTTATTGTCTTCAGTCGCGATCCGTACTTTCCAAAATGTGCGCTAGCGGAATATTATTGCAATCACAACAAGACATTACTTTGGAGAGATTAAATGTCTTGCCAGATTACCTCTAGATTGCCTCTTTCCAGATTAAATGTGTCGAGGATTCGATGAATTTTAGTTACGGAGAAGTCATTGGGGAAAATTTGGACATAATTTAAATTATTATTTCTGCAAACGTATTTTCACACTTTACCTTACATATTTATATATATATATATATATATATATTTCTTACATATTTTTGTTTACATATATTTATTTCTTACATATTTTTGTTTTACACCTACTAATAAAACCCGCATTTATTTGCCGGGGATAATTTCCGCGATTATTATGTATAAGTTCCCGATAAAATTTTAATTTTGCCATGACATAATTTTAATTTCGGCAAGGGAAAATCAAGGTCGCTGATTTTTTAGTTTGCAGAACCTTGTGTGGTTCCTTTCATGATGAATGCATTGACAATATCCTTTGTCTTTTTTTATGCATGTCAATTCAAATGTATGCTCGCCTTCCACACTGGAATTTTGATAACCGCTTCCTTCAATAGTTTTTTTAATATTTTTTTTAGATGGTGTGCACCACCCTTCTGAACGAGCAGGCCGACCTGCTCCCGGCCTCCGCCAAAGTGATCGCCAAACGGGCACAACAGAACTGCCAGGCGTTGCTGACGCGAGAACGGTTAAGCTTGCACACCATTCTGTCGGTCGAGATGTTAACCAATGGCGTGTTCGGCCTCGCGAGTGCCGGGGCGCTGACCAAGCAACTTAGGTAAGTTCATACTACTAATAATCTCGTGTAATCATAATGATTTCAGTACAGTCATGATTCCTGAGAGCATTCTGATATATTGCCTACTGTACTGGAAGAACAAGTCGTTACAAGTCGGTAGTTTGTAACGACCTGTTCTTCCAGCACATTTGTATTGTGTCATTCGTACAGTACATTTGTATTTTCAAATTCCTACAGTACATTTGTATTTGTCATTCGTACAGTACATTTGTAATTTCAAATCCCTACAGTACATTTTATTTTCTCGTTTGTACAGTACATTCGTATTTAGTCATTTGATATTTTAAATTTGTGTATTTTTTGTTTATATTTTTCGTAAATCTTTTAGGGATGGTGCCACTGTGTTCCAAGCGGATGGTAGCAAGCTCTACGAAATAACAAAACGTTTAGGTGAGTACATTCTGTGGTGTCTTGTGTTTTTACTGGAATTGACTGAAGAATGGTGCTCCGTAGTAATGTGGTCAGAATGCATAGATGTTTTGCGACCAAATGCATTCAAATGAAAAATTATGTGGACTTCAGTTTAAAAAATTGATAGTTATGAGATGGACAAAGTAAAAAAAATATATATTTAAATTTTTCTTTTCTAGGCAATATGTGTTACCCGATCGGAGATAGTGTGTCTGTGAGTCTTTCCCCACGAGCCAAATTGTGATGACAAAATTCCTGCAAATAATCATCGAATATCCGGCACGCGCCCTGTTATTGTCATAGTGGCGTCTGTCCTCAGTGAAAGTGCTTTACCTTTTTGTATGTCCTTCCACCCGTATATTTTGTCAGATTAAATGACTAATATGAATCACTGATCCAGTATTAGATGCCCAGTGGGATTTTCATAGAAATGCAAGGTCCGGCAATGCCAATATGCCCCTTAAGGGAAATAAAAAATAGCCCTCGATTGGGGTGTTTCGTTTCTCGCCTTTAATCTTAACAATACTCCCAAGCCAACTTTACTCTGCTGGGACTAACCGATTTAGATTGTTGGTTGTGATTTGAATGTGTGTCTAAAAATTACAAACTTTTATATGTGTCCCAAATTCTTTTATTTCAAATTTTATTGGTAGTCAGTTTGTTGTAGTTACTCTTAAAAATAAATTAACTGAATGCAAAAAAAAAGTGTTCAAGTGGCTCAAAGTGTTTGGAATTAAAATGTCGATTCGTGCCAAATTTGTGGGTTCATCCGAGGTTTTTACATTTTGGGTTCATTGCATTGGGGCTAACAATTACTTAATTATTTAAAGATTAAATTGAGATTTTGGTTAATTCTTTATTACAAAATGGTCAAAACGAAGGTGATAGAAACCCGCGACACAATTGTGTGGTGCGTCCATTTGTGGTAGTTATGCGACGGGTGACACTTTTCGACACCGAAAACTAAAGTGCTCTTGTTTGGGTAGGAATTTGAACCACGCCCATTTTTTATTACAAAAGAACTAAAAAGTGTAGATATCCAAATGGTCATCGCCGCCAACCGTTGACGTCATTAGTAAGATTTTTGAGCCAGCAGATATGTGAAACTTCTTCAAAACTTATCGTTAAACCATCCATCGAAACAATTTGCCAAAAAAAAGTCTGAGCCATTTGAAAAACAACGCCAAAGTGGTGGGTGGTGGTGTCCGGTATCTACCCTTTTAAGGTCGTTCATTCAAATTTGTTTGTGTGATGGCAGTTGCACATTTTAGCCGCAGGGCGTCGCGACGTGTCCCACCACTGACGCAATTTTCCCAGGTATCCGCACAGACGCCCGCCCACACAGCGGTATCCGCCTCGCCAATCCATATCCGCGCACAGGATTTGTTTGTGACTCGTCTGCGCCGGCTGTAAATATAGCCAAAGCCGCCTCCCCTTCTTCTTCGTCTCTCTCACGCGCCCAACGAAATACGCCACTGTCAAAAAGCGAAAGAGAATTTCGACTCTTGGCATAGTGTTTTGTATTCCGTGGAAAAACGACTATCTCCAGTGAAAAAATCGATGCCAACGTCCTAGTTCGTTGTTTTCGTCTGCGCGTTGCATCCAATTCCACATCGACTAGACTAGCCAAATCAGAGGGGATCCGCAATCTCAGTTTTTCGGACCTAACGACGCTGAATCATCAGTTTCGTTTCTAAAAACCGCACACGCACCGAAAAGCAAAAATGTCCGATTTCGACGCCGACTACGACTTCCAAACCGGAATGAGCGGCGGTAGTACCACCACCAAGGAACGAAATACGACGGACGATTTCGAGCGTCTCGACGAATTTCACACCACCAGCAGCACCGCCAACAGTGGCGGCGTTAGCACCAACTCCCACGCCATCCAGGAACAACGCGAAGCCGAGGATCTGGAAAATCAGGCCGCCGCCGACGCCTACTCCAGCATGCTGCGGGACGTGGACAACGATTATCCCCGCATGCCCGGCGGTTTTCAAAGCGGCCCCAGCTCCACTGACCGTCCCCTGGTCACCCCGCCGGCCAGCGGCCACGACGAAATCCACCTGACCCCCGACCCGGAGGAGAAAATCCACGAGCCGTTCGTTAACGTCACAGCCGGCGGCATCCAGGAGGACGAAGATGACGACCTGCGCGACTCCCCCGACAAATTCCCCAGCTGGGAACAGCGCCACATCGAGCCGGAGCTGGAGCACCACCAGCCGCCCATCTACCAATTCGAAATGCCGTCTAAGGTCGACCTTGAAGAGAAGGAGAGCTACCACCAGGAGCACGACCTCTTCAACCTGGAGAGTGCGCCGGCCCCCTCCGCGCCTGAGCCGTCGCTCTTCGACCCCGTTCCGTCCCAACACCATCTTTTGGAGGCCGACGAGCTGGACGACGATTTCCGAGGACCTTTGCACCGTACCCCCTCCCCTTCGCCGTCTCCCACTCCTTCGCCCACCCCCGCGCCGGTCCACCCTGCCGCCAGCGATCTGGTAAATTTCGATGATCTGTCTTCCGGCGTCGGCCACGTTGCACCGGACGAGCCGGCTCAGCGACCGGCGAGCGACGACGCGCACGAGTTCTACGAGTCGGAAGACCTGCACGTCGAAGAAACCGGTCCCTCGCGTCACTCTACCCCCGAGATACCGGAACGGTCGGCCGGTTTGGAGACCATCAGCCAGAACGCCCCCTTCATCGCGGTCTGTCCGGCAAAGATGGCCGAGGACTCGTCGGCTGACGGTCAGGGCGAATGCACGTTTCATCCACGTAAGCATTGCACCTCATTTTTTTAAAATTTATTACCATAATTTTCCATCCTGCTTATATCTCGGTTTGCAGTCCTGTTCCCTTCTACGAATCGGTGTGAAGCATGCTCGCAGCATGCTCTCAATCTGTCTTCTCTGACTCATCCATCAATCTCATTTGACTCTGCTTATCGAGATTTCTCGACTCACTTTTATAAACAACACAGATTCGTGGTAGGCCTATGTGGCGATTTAATCTGCGCGAGGCTTAGCTCATGCGAGTTTAGGATTTGCTTAAGTAGGTGAGTAGGTGGCGCCCTCTTCGACAAATGCGAGGTGTTGTTTTTTAATTTATTCGAAGAATTTTATTCGGTCGTACGAAAATGCGATCGTTTTCAGACTCTTGCAATGAGAAAGGTCACAAATGAAAATGTCGTTTTCTCTCTCCCCCATAGGGGGGAGCATGAGAGTTGGTGAGTGCGTTGACGTTCCGCATGACTGGCCATCGTTGCATTGTCAGTCTGGTGGCGCACTGGCTTCTCCCCCACCCCACCTCCTCCCACCATGTCACTCCCACTACCCCTACATCCTCCCTAGCACATATAAAAAAAATCGATAGAAGACTGAGGTCTGTTCGGCTTTGTTGCGCCGTAGATTCAGTCTCGCGATGACGATGAGATACATCGCATGCTAGCTCTTCTGATCCGTGATCGCGATTGCTCTTTTTCGAATTGATGACTTTTAATTGCCACCGATGCTCATTTATAATTAGTGGAGCGTCCGCGGCGTTGTATCGAATACATTGGTAGACATATTTCGAGAGGCTCCCGTGCATTCAACTCTCCGCCGTCTCACCAAAAAAGATATGTCCACGCCTCAACGGACACCCCCTCCCTCCCCCTTAGACACACGCACATTCGAAGAAAAAAAGGATCACGGAATTCGCGCATTGCGGATTATCCTTTCCACTAAACGCATTCCCCTTTTGGCTGGCTGTTAATAGCGACAAGCTCTCGGCAAATCAAATTGCTTAATGCTCATTTTTTTCTGCAAAAAACGGTGAACACCTCTCTCACCCACATGAATTTTGAAATTGCTAATGACAAAATTCACGGTTGACTCCAATTATCCCCTCTCCTCCCCTCCTATTCACAACTGCCACGCCCACATTTTTGGCCGGG
Organism: Melogona broelemanni; assembly: GCA_033995665.1. Taxonomy (NCBI): domain Eukaryota; kingdom Metazoa; phylum Arthropoda; class Diplopoda; order Chordeumatida; family Chordeumatidae; genus Melogona; species Melogona broelemanni. The sequence continues at coordinate 9,355 of JAUJYS010001115.1, read as the reverse complement.
TCCAAATAGGGCTGCATGCGTCAGTATTCGTCATGTAGGAAACAAATCGAATGTAATTTCAGGGAAAGGCTATAATTTCAATTTTAAGAGGGATAAATTTCTTGGTTTCCCCCAATTGTTAGTCGTTCCTGCTTCATGATTTTTATCGCTGAACGCGCGTGGCTGCAAAAATAAATTATCCATGCAATTTACATTGTTTTCCGCATAGCAACGAAAAGCTGGCTCTCGTATACAAGGGCCATAGCAACGATTGTTTTTTTTTTCTCTTCCTTTCTTTCTGTCAAAATGCATGGTAAATGCTGGACGTAGATAAAATTTCCGTCAACAAGGTTAATTCAGGATTCGGCTATCTGACAAATAATCTGCTTGTTGTTGACATTTGCGCGAAACTAAGTAAACATAAACACGCGCAGTTGATATTGATAGCAAAACCCTGCCCACCCTTGAAACGAAACTGGCATGTCCCAGGTCGTCACCGGCTGAAAAGACATCGAACCGAAATAACAAACGCAACAAAATGGCAAAATTGCATAAAACGTGTGTGGAATCATCATGATTCACCGAAAATTAATTTCCAAAATTTTAATCAATCTGGGTGACGAAACGATAAAAAATTTGACAAACTTGTTGACAGGGGGTGCGGCAAATCAGGTTTTCAAAGTTCAGCCGCACCCGTTCCACGTCTTCTTTTTAACCCGGGCTCGGGCTGGCGCCCCGCTGCAAGAAATATCGAATGCGCATTCAAGTGGTATCGTTCACAAGCGCCACCTACCCGCTAGTAGTACGCACTAATGCTGCGCCCGGATTTTGGAATTACGAAATCGCGGTTGGCGGCGTTAACCGCTAGGCGTCTATAGTGGCGGTGCTGCTCTTAGTCGCAATCAATCGCTTCGACGCGCATGCGCTTTGAAGTGACCTGTCGTTGCCCGCTAGATTTTTCGCCATTCGGGGTTGTATTTTCTCGCGCGTGTCGGCTGTACTTTTCGAGACTAAGGAAAAATATCTTCTTGCCAAAGATGGAGTCAGCCGCCGATAAATCTCCCGCCGCCGTCGAATCGTTGGACGGGGACAATGTTTTCCAGAAGGGATCCGGATGCTGCAAGTGTAAAATAACCTTCCTTTATTCGCTAAACTTCTATTCGGTCTGTCTGAATGTGTTAGGCCTATTGAATTTGCATGGAGAGAGCGAGGATGACCGCGCTCGGTCATTCGCTGTAGAAAAGGCTATCTCGTCGCCTGTTTATTCAGCTGTAGCGGTGACGAAACTTCTTAGCTTGCTCTTTTTTATGTTCTCCGTTTGTTCGTCTGTCTGACAAATAGAAGAAAGTGTTGTTTTGAACGTGCTAGTGTTGGCAAAAACGAATGGGGGTCAGATGAGGTTGAATGGCTTAGACTTGAGATTGGAAGGCATTCGAGCAGGGGGGCGTTTAATTTTTTTGTCGTTCAGCTGGTTGCCGGTCGACCAGACAACATGGTTGCGGAAAGTGCAGAAAGTGTACGCTCCCAATTTCAAAAGACTTTCAAATTATTGCAGAGCCTTTTTGTCGCCATTAATTGCTTCGATGTTTTTCGAGCTGGGGCGCGTCTTTCTTGTTGAATCGTATTTGCTTTTTTTGTTGAACTTGGATTGCCAATCTGGTAACTAGGTTAAAACGCCCCCCTAATTCGATGAGCCTTGAAAAAACAAATGGCAACTCAAATGTAGGCCTATTTATTGCCTGTTGGCGCCATTTGAAGTATGGCTGGCCATTGTTGTCAACTTGATTGGGGGGTTTATCGGTAGTTTTTGCAAGTAGATGTCGGAATTAGGGCTGCACCTTGATCATCTTTAACTCTATATGCACCGGTGAACTAACTTTGCACGTTTGCTTTTCAGGCGCATGGTTTAACCCGAGCAAATTAGATCCACGAGGTAAGTTGACTAAAAACTACATTAATTACTAGATTATTTTCATATATTGACGTCATTGGTTTTCGCTTTGTGTCTCAATGTTGGTGGTCTTTGGGGAGGGTTGGTGGTGGCACGAACAGGTGTTGATGGTTTGATGCCATGTGGCAGAGAACGAATTTGACCTCGCTGCCACGTCTATTGCGATCAAATGTAAAAAGGCCCACGGGCAAAATTTGATGGCCTACAGGTCGTCGCACAGCCTACTCAGGTTGATCAATTGTTGGGGAGGGATTGCATATTGTCGTAATTTTGTCCTGCCCAAAGTTTATTGTTTGATCGAAGCGTAGATAGACTAAGCAAATCAATCGCTGATAAGTATTAATTGCAGGTATAGTGACTCGCTAAAACTTGATCGGAATTAAGTCACATCTGTTTTTACGATTAATCAATATGGAAATGTATGTCCCATGGGCCCGTAATGTTTCATACGCTCGTCTAAGAGTACATCTGTGCAGTACAGTAGCTTGATAGTACCTTTCTTTTAATGTCCATAGACATGGTCGGCAAATAATCGATTTGTGGAGGGGGGACCGACATATTTTATTTACGAGAGACCTTGTGTTCTGGCCTTCCACGTTATGCGTTCATGTCCACGTCGCGGTCTCGCAAAGTGGGTTAGGCTAAATGCAGTGTTGCTCTTTTTTGCGACTCGGTGGTCAAAGTTTGACGTATTATAAATGACCTTTTGAACTAAAACTTTTCAACGAGCCAGCTGTTTGTTCTACACGCGCTTATGACGCCGTAAAATTGCGTTAGCGTTTTCGCATAGACGTTAATCTCTACTTTGCATTTGAAGCTTGTAGCGAAAAACTCGTAAATTAAGCTTGCAGATACTCGAAATTGAATTAAGCAGTCTCGTCGAACTTGACACTGAAATTTTCCCGACCTTCAAACTTTCTCCCCAGCTGATGTTGGCGAACGTGGGTTCAAGGGTAGGACTAGAAGACTCTGCTTTCAGACGAAGCGAGTCAATGGCACCACCCACTGACTGTCGCTAATCCAGACGAAGCTTAGTCGTAAATGGTTGCTCCAGAGTGCATTCACTGGCAATAAATTGTAAGGTTACCTATTCACGCTCTTTTTATTTCATTTTGTGGTCTTTATTAAGGTCGCGATGCACCGCTGCCCATCTTTTTTAAGACATTTTCTTCGGAAAGTTTGCTGTTTGGCGACTCGGTAGACATTGACGCGATGCTTAATTAAAAACATTCCGCGGTAAACAAATACGTAGCCGTGACCTAGGCCGTCCGACGAACGGAAGCGATGTGTGCATGCAGTTGTGCTGGTGCAGTGGTTATGCAACTCTTAGAATGTGGGCGTTTGACGTCGGGAGCAATTTAGTTATTTTTTGCTTCGTGACGTTATTGTTACCAAAAAAATATTCTGAGAAACAAATAACTCGTAAAAAAATACTTACGAAGTGTTTCACAGCTTTTTTAAAATGTAATGCTGACAAAAAAAACATGGAAAGCTTTGCAATCGTATTGCACTACTGGAAAGTTTTATGCAGTACTTGAAACGTAAAACTTTTTTCGCAGTTGACTCATGTTAGAGGCGTGGCCCTATATTTTCACCGCAGTCACAACTACTGTGACGCAGTTTCTTGTATTTATTTATAATGAATTTCGAAAAAAAAAAATTTGTTTTAGTTTTTTAAATTGTTGGTGCAATACTAAAATGTCGGGTTAGATAGTCTTGTTATCAGGAGTTACGTAGAACTTTCCTTAATTTTCCCACTGCGCACCAGATACACATCCAGATATACTGCTCAAACATTTGCAGATTGCGTCACATGTGTTACCTGTAATTATTATGTCTTTGGCAGTCGCCCTTCCGCCGGTTAAAACTGCTCTGTTGCGAGTACTTTGCGCTGGACAAATGGAGCTGTATAGTTGAGTGATCGTATGAGTCAATACAGGGCTGATATTTACCGTACGTCTTTTTCACTTGAGCGAAAAATGAATTGCGGATACAAGGTGTAATAGTTTGACAACTGCCTAGTCCTATAGAGCAAGGGGTTTCCAATTTACCATTTTGAACCCGCAAGCAGCCCCTTGGGGGGCCTATGGTGGGGGTTAGAGGACCAGTAAAGGAAAAAGGTGTCCTATTGTGTACCTGGGGCTCTGGAATGCAGTTTCACTGTCAACACACTCTGGGGAAATATGAATTGCGGTATGCGCAAGAATTAGTTTGGCGATCGTCTGGAATAATTAAATAGCAAAGATTTTGATGGGAAAATTGTTTTCGAGTTGTGGTGTTAAGGGGATCGAGCAAATAGTTTTTGTGATTGTCTCCTGTCACTTGTTGTTTCTACCATCAACGAAAAAGGCAAGCGTCCATCCAGCCCACATGGTTGTCAAACAGGTTATCTCTTATCAGAGCCAGCTGAAATACGTGAACCGGGGCTCGCGCCAGCACGCAGATGCGATGATAGACTAGGTGTCCGCTTATTTAGTTTGCCAATTGGCTGGCTGGCATAGCGTGTGCGTCGCAGATTGCCAGGGCTATTGGGCGTGAAGCCATTTTGCAAAACAAAAGTGTTCAAACCTCATGAGTCATCGACGTGCCGTCCGTGCCCACGGGTAGGCCTATGTTTCGGGTAGATACAGCTCTTGTCGTCTGCTGCTGCAATACGCTGCAATGGAAAGCGAGACTGCTGATCGTATGGACCAAAAACAGTCTCCATATCGTGGGCCCGTGCAGTTTGTCCTGCGCCTAGAGTGACTACGTGTCTTAACTTTCGCGCACGTCACTGGTCCTGCCTTTGGAGCTGGTTTTCTTGGTACCGATGGCGTTATCTTGCACCAGCGAGCTGTAACCAAATTTTTTCTATGCCAACCGGCGGCAATGTCGAAAAAAAAAACAATCTTGCTCTTTCACTACTTGCCTGGCCGTTTAAAATGCTACAAAGGCTTTTTTTTTCAATTGTGGCAAAATCGTTTGGGCGTTATTACCGTGCAAAGAAATAAGAAATCGAAATTATGACTTTGGAAGGATAGAAATTTGCAATTGAGTTGTCGAAGCTTTTTTTGTTGCTATTTTTAGTGTCACATTTTGTTCAAACTTTTCGGGAGAACTCTCGCTTTTGGGGAAAAAAAAACTATCCACTTCACCGCTAAAAGAATAGCAGTTGTTACATTTGTCATTCAGAAATTGAATTGGCGCTAAAAATAAAAAATTAGGTAATTAAAATTATCTGTGTGGACACAGCGTGGTGCTGTGGTGGTGACGGCTCAGTTGACAGCACTCGCGATGCGGGTTCAATAAGCTGGCCTACTTTTGTCGTTCAAATAAACGGATATTGGATGCAGCGATCTTGCTATGCCGCACTGCGTGTGTGATCGTACAGTAGGCATGCCCCTGACCATGACTAGTCACTATTTTACATTATATTTCGTCAGCTCTATTGGTGGGCATAACGAGGCGTTATAAAAATTGTTTTCATAATTTCACCTAGCCTATTCATGCAACAATTTGTGGAATTAATTAACCATTGCATTAATCGATCATTAGAATAATTCAGAAATCAAGTGCCGATAGCAAACGAAATAAATCGATGTTATATCCGGGCATGGGAAAATTAGACAAAGCATTACATAAAAAAATAAGGGCCTTAAATTAATACAATGTCTTTTCATTAGTTGAATTAAGACCTGTCTTGACCATTCAGTTCAATTTTTATTAATTGGCTAGCTTTCTTGTTATATTTTAGAAACTTTTGTTCTGAGATTAACTGACCATAGAATAGGATGTGAGGTGAGGATGTGAATGACCTCAGGTGAACTGGCTTGCGGTCTTCACCCCCAGGACCCCAAGGGAGTCTTCGAGAGGTCTTAAGAAGAGTTCTCAAGAGGCCGTCGATCTAATTCAGAAATAAAGTGCCGAGGGAAACGAAACAAATTAACGCAATAATGAGACACGGGGAAATTGAAAAAATATATATTCTATAAACTTTTAACTCTTTTGAGTGTTTCTGACTTACTTCTGATTACAAAATTTTGGTTGCAAATTTAATGCAGTGTCATTTGTCAGGTGGCTCGTGATGATTTTATGCTGCACTACATGTGTTAAAAAATACCGTAGCGGTAAAACCATGTTAGACGGTTTAAGGTTTAAAAAAAATATATTGTTTTTCGTTTTCTAAAGAATAAAGAGTCATATTGATAAATAACATTGAAAAAAAAAATGAAACTCGGGTTAAGGGTCTTGGAATAAATATTTAACTGAGCAGTTCCTTAAACTTTCGGTCCCTTGTACTAATTATTTATTTTTGAAAACTAATGTTCTGTTGCAGTGGCCGACCTGATGTACTGGCGAGACCTGAAGCGATCCGGCATCGCGTTCGGCACCGGCCTGGTGGTACTCTTCTCCCTCACCTTCTTCTCCCTGATCAGCGTGGTCGCCTACGTGCTGCTGGCCGTCCTCACCGGAACCCTCTCCTACCGCATCTACAAGAACGTGCTGCAGGCTGTGCAGAAGTCGGGCGATGGCCATCCCTTCAAGTGAGTTTAGTGCGATTGTTGCCGCGCTGGGTGGATGCTAATTTAAATTAAATTCCGCCGGAACCAGGTTTCGAACCTGGGATCTCTGAACGCCGTCTGAAACCCTCGGGCTAGATAGCAATTAATTTTATTTGATCCATCTTAACTGTGGATTCGAACTGGGAACCTGCGCTCTGGACTGATAGTCAGTTGGATAATTGAAATTAACTTACACCAGAATCGGGTTGGAACCCAGGATCACAGAGGGTTTATATCTACAGGAGATTCTGTGTTCCTCGTGTCGCTTTGGAAATATGTGAGGGGCACATTTTCACCATTACCCCAGAATCGAATAAACGATGAATATACTAGATTGATGGTTATTAGTTTATAATTTAATCCACCCCAGACCGAACTGGGAATCTGGTATCTGGACTGTTTGTCAGACAATTAAATTTCACCGGAACCGGATCTCTCTCGGGACCCCTGGGGTTAGGTGGATATTTATTTTATAGTTTTATCTACCCCCGTGTTAAGAATCGAACTGTGGCTATCTTAGTTCTGGACCTAATTTCCGTTTATGGCCTGCGCGTTTTCTCTTTCGGCCGTCGTCGTCTTCCACGTAACCTTCCGAGTCTGCAAACTTAATCGTTAATGTCTCCTGGCGGGGGACTCGTGGCGCTATAACCAGTAATATCACGTGTTAATGACTAGCACTCAGCAGATGCGTTTTTACGAGCAGCGCCAATCTGCATTCAGGCAGGTAGACGCGTCGTCTCAATTTAAACGACAAAAAATACTAGTTTCGTAGTTGACTGTCATCAACGTGCCTCGCCGCGCAGTCAACCTTGCTCGGTGTGCTCAGTGTCAGACGCAAAAAAAAAGGAAGAAAAAAATGCGATCTCAATTAGTGATGCGAAACTTGAAATTCTGCGCATGATATGCGTTCTATATAGAGACGTGTATGTGTGTGGCTGTTTGTATTGAACTTTTAAGCTGCCTTATGTCAACGGGGTGATATCGTTTGAACGCGTGCTTGCGCGCATTAATGTATTTTTTTTGCGGGGCGGCGAGGTGGCTGCTGGTGGCCTACTGTAACGTCGTTCACAAAATGGTAGCTTTAGAAAGAGAGGGTGGGCGCCGTGGATGTAGACACAGTGGCGACACTGTGATGATTCAGATGTGCCAAAGATATGCCCGGTTAGAAAACCGAATGCAGGGGTTTACCGTGGACGTGACGATGCGCACATAAAAAAAAACAGACTGGTGGGTTGTGGCGGTGCTGCGTTGAATGAAATGTTCAGGGAGTACGTCACCACCATAGATATTTATAGTTAGAACATAGGAGAGATTAATTTGAAAGTTTGCTATGCACAATTATTAATTTGACTATCGTCCAATCTGGTTAATCAGTGCGTTTAGCGTTAGCTTTCTCACTTTTCAATAAGAAAAAGCTACCATCCGTTATTTTTATTTTTTGGGGCGGAACAAATCTCATGAGCGTGGTAACTGACGAGCCGGTCAAAAGCGTTTTGGTCAAACAATATTTTTCTTTTTAATTAAATCTTACAGCTGCTGCTGATTTCTTCCTAGTGCTTACACAAGTGAGTGATCAAATGATTTAGTGTGTTGCCTGTGGCGAAGAGGCTATACAGAAAGCTGCGCATCTGTATTTTAAGTTTGCATTATTATTTAATAACCGGCCCACTTGTCTAGTTACAAAATAATTTCGGTATGAGCTATGTTAATGGAAATACTGAAACGATGGTGACATCTGGTGAAATCTATTGCAGGGCTGGTGACTTAAATTAATGCCAATGAAAATTAAATGGTCATCTGGCGTATAGGGAATGATAATAAAATCGTATTCCCTTGCAAAAAAGCCTTTTGTCATTTCGATGCATTTCAGATTTTCGTGCGCAGTAGTAAAATTGTTAGGATTCCACTCCCTTCAGTTCGATGTCCCCGTCTATGTGTATGGTGCCGAGTGTGGCGTTGCGGTGTTAGTGGGGGAAGTGGGATTAGATTTACTATTACGCATTGTGAGCTAGCTATGCGATGCTCGCTGAACGTGCGGATCAATAATATGGAGAATGGGAGTTGCGAGTGCTCATTTTTGCTCGGCTGTCGTTTGGCCCGCGCGTGCGCGCTCTTCGTCGGGGTGCGGGGAGCCTCGCCTGCTCGCGTCGACACCGGAAGGCCGTTTCAGACGACTATTCGACGACGTACCCAGAGTGCCGGTTGGCTAGTTAGTTGCGGGAGGCTCTGTGGCACGCGCGTCGGGGGGAACACCCCCTGGTCCCTCCCAGTTATCGATCGGCTTGTGCGGTGGCGCTGCTGTTCACTGGTTGTGGCCGTCGGGCGGGGGGAACACTACAGAACAACCCCCACCGTGCATGAAGACAATTCCTTTTATTAAAATCGTCGACACGCGCGCTCGGTGCCACCGAATGTGCCAGTAAGAGAGTTGGATGGGTTTTTCTGTTGAGGCTTCGTGCGAGTCTTAACTAGTTTTGGTTCAATTTTGCGCTACTTGAAAGTGATGTTTAATTACGTCGATATTCGGGTGGCTGATTCTGTTGAAGTCTTTCCTGCTTTTCGTATAGTTTTTCTTGGGTGTTAGAGCGAACGAATAGCGAAATTTGTCTAGCGCTATTTTAATTTGTTTGTCTGGTTCGAGGATCGTAATTAAAAGCTCGTAACTTAAATAATTCATCCCTTGCATTATTCTCGAATTCCTCGTTTCCCAAGCTGTGCTCCAGGTCTTGACTGTCGGCCCAGGGGCTCCGCGACCACTCCTGGAATGGAGAATAAATTGGGTTCCGCTATTAAATAATTACGTACGTACCGATGGCTCAGTGGGTATGGGGACATGCTACGAAGCCAACGGTCCCGGGTTCGATTCCCGGCGCAGGTTTTCGTT
>JAUJYS010001114.1:0-18746 GCA_033995665.1 Melogona broelemanni | reverse complement strand
AACCTCTCACTAGCACCGCTAGATGCCGACTGAGCTGCGCAACGCTCTGACCCCAAAATGGCCGCGCTAGCCCCGCCTCTAGCGGACACAGACGAAAACGTAATCTACTTTCTGGATTGCCCTCGTATGTTTAAATTAAAATTAAATGTTAAACTGCATTTTTTATTAACGATAAACTTTACGACAGCTTTATTAGTTTGTTCAGAACGATTCCAAACTACGTGTATTGATGTATTGGCCATAGAGGAAGAAACGTGTATTGAATTACTTTGTCGCTGCCCACAAAACATTTTTTTTCCTCCTACGATCATATTTTGCATTTTGGGCACCTACCAATCCCGTTTCCCTTTTATGTCAGTGTACTTATCGAACGTAATGGCAGAAACGTTCTTAGGCAGCTTCCTCTTTTGTGCGGGGATTAACGCGTCTTTGGTCCCGGGCCCACAAATTGCACGAAGATGAGGAGCAGTTTGGATTTCGATCGTGGTGATATATTCCAAGCGCTATCAAAGACGTAACACTTGTGTCACACTGGTCTGTCTCCCGGTTCTACCAAACTCCTATATGTGATGCAGTTGTCAATTTCCTTCTGAAGAGCAGATTTCGCGAACTTAAAAAAAAAAAAGAGTCGCCGCAGGCAGTTCCGAAATGTGTAATTGATCCGTGAATTCCTATAATATTGATAAGTGTATTTCTGTATCGATTTCATTATTCGAAAACATATTTCTTGAGAGGTTTCCCTGAGATTTCTTCTGGTTGGGTGGAAGGCTTCTTAAAATGTATTAGCGAAAATGGTCTATTGAGATGGATTTCGTCTTTGAAGTGCTCGAATCTTTCGTTTCCGTTCGTCTTACTTTATGTGTGCGGGCCTCTGCCCTCGGGCTATAACAAGCTAAATGGACACCACATCTTATCACAGCTGCGACTATTAAAGAACTATGCGGGAAATGACGATCCGAGCACGATGCGCGTGTTGCACCGGCAAATCGAAACCTCTTTCGGTCGTCCAGCGCTTTTTTATCGGCAACTAAAATTGCAATTTTTATTTCAATGCCAAATTTCAAGTCAAGGTGTAGTATGCAATACGCGTGTAGGTATTTCTAAATTCAAACTCTTGTTACGAAAATGACCAAATATTACGTCATACATGTGTATATCGCCTCAGCGACACGAGGGCTAAAAAAATTGCGAATGGCGATTATTTACCTTTTTGTTTTACAATCCTCACTCTTTGTATCCCGCCATTACGTTGATAAAAAGAAAATAAAAAATACAGGTAATTGTTAAATTATCTTTCTAGTGTATATTTTTTTTTCCTTAGACGTTCCATTTTCAAAATAACAAATAGGCGCTGTTATTCATCATCCATCATTTAACGTTTTTTTATTTTTCTGATTCTTTTATTTTTATGGGCGTTGAAATCTAGTGTGGAAACGGGTTCCGGGACAGCGCCGATAATAAAAGCGAACCTGGCAAAGCTCTCCTATAAGGAATAATTTATCAATGTTTGCGAAACACTGTATAATAAGTATTTTATATTTTTGTTTTTCAGGGCATTGACGAAGGTAAACAAAAGTTCGTTCTCCCGTAATTTTGAAATGTATCGCAAACGTTGGTTAATTATTCCTTATGCTAGAGCTTTGCCAGGCTCTGTTCGTCTTTATTCTCGACGCTGTCCCAAAACCCGTTTCCTTATACGTTCTAAGTTATAGACGTCCTGTTTGTTGTACACTACTATTTTGTATATTTTAAATTTGTTGAACTTCAATCATGCACCATACTGTAAACATAAATGCATTTCCTTTTCTAAAAAGTGACCTCTAGTTTCAGTGACTTCAAAGTTTCAGTAGAATTTGAAAATAAATTTGAGGCGAAGTCATATAATAATAATTCAATCCTTTCCGGCTGGCGTCTCAGCAGGATGTGGATCGGATTTCAACTATCGAGAAAACTTGATGTGTGTGTGTGCGGGCGTGCCTGTGTATGTGCCCCACTTCAAAAGAAAAAGTAATGAAAGGATGTGAGCTAGCTCTATTTTCATATCCCAAGAAAGAAGAAATCGGCGGATCTTTTTTGAAGAGAGGCAAACTAACAGAATAAACCCCCCTACAACGCCATCTGTCTGAAAAGTGGTTGGCTATTATGCGACGGTGCTGGGGCCTGATAACATAGGCCCGTTATTCAATTTTCTGTATACGTTCGCCGGAGAATATGTACGGTAAACACTCCCTCGTAGACGGTTGTAGGCTGTGTTGGCAGTAGGGCTGAAGTAGGTCTTCTCATATGTTGGGTACAGTGGCGGCTCGTCCTAAATGGGACGAGGAGCACCACCCCTCCAATGAATGGGAAACGAAATAATAAATCATCTTGTTCAATCCCATTTTTTAGAAAGCATTTTTTGTTACCTGTTCAAAACTAATCGGTGTCTTTTTTGATGGCTCACGGCCTCGCCACTAAAGTTGGTGACGGGCCGCCAATGTGAATATTTGCTCATTTTTGATGTTTTTAACCGCGCCATTGTTGGCGCATTTTTCTTCGTCTAATTGAATTACACCACCTCTAATACCCGTTTCCCTTGATGAATTGCAGGTGCGGAACTGAGTTGTGTAATTCTCTTAGAAGAAAAGAAATCAAGTAAGTTGGCCCGCCTCCATTCACCTTGACGTCTGCACGTGTTCTCTCATCGGTATTTTCCACCCCATTCCCATGTATACGTGTATGTGCGCCTTGACACTCTGTTCCACGCCGCGCGATAAATATAATTCGATTAGGTTTGCTTATGTGGGAGGTAATTCTGTCGTTCGCCTTATATCTGCTATGGGCTTCCTTAGTAGTTTCTCATAGCTTTCGGCTATTTACCATTTTCGCGGCATATTAATTCTAATCATCAGGCGGGAGAAAGTATCGTTGGCAGGTTGTCTGCCAAAAGTTGAGCTCCGATGCCACGGTTGCTCTACGGAAGTGGCATTGGTACAGTAAAATGTTGGGGGAGATGCTCGTTGAAATATCGGGTTTCAGGCGTAGATGCTTGGCAGTTTCGTAGTTTTTTTTTTTTTTCTTTTTTTAATTTGGTCTTGAGTTTTAGTCGCTACAGTTGAATATGTTACAAATGCAGAACACTATCATTTATCTATTCTTTCTGCGTGGGGCCGACTTCTCCTTGGAGATTTGTAATGGGCGAGTTTCACGGGTGAGTGAGAGGGAAATTTTCAACGAAGCTTAGAATTGAGAATTTGGCCGTGTTGCCAGCTTCTCAACCCCAACCTCGCGGGCGCGTCTATTCCCTATAGGGCGATCATTAGATTTTTTTTTTTAAATTATTGATACGTTACTTGTTTACGATGAAACTAAACGTAATTGAAAATGAAATATGCAATCAAAATAGGAAGTTAAAATGTGTTCATTTAAAAAATCAGAAAATTTTTCTGGTCAGAAAAGCATGTAATATTAATAAAATTCGATAAAATTTAAATCGTAAAAACTTTTTTAAACATTTTATTTTATGCCTTCATATAAATTACGGTAGCCTTATACGAATAAATTATATTTTTATGAAATTGAGCAAAAATGGAAATTTCTTTTCATGTATCAAGATAGTTTTCAAACTCCCTAGCACTTGGCATTTCTCGCTTTTAGTACATTGCGAGAGTTAACACCGAAACTAATGCCAACAGTCGAGTTTGTTCCAAAAACGTCTCTTTCCCAAATCCAACTCCGTCTTAATATTTCATTTCAAAGTGGCGCGATGCGTCAAGAGAAGAAGGGCGCGTTCATCTCTTGGAAGATGAACTTATCCATCCAACTCTGCAACTGTCAAGATTTTTTTTTTTTTTTTTTTTTGCTCTACCATTTTTCTTTGGTGTCTGTGGTGTTGGTGTCTGTATACGTGTGTACGTCTGAATGGGTTGCAATTTTTCTCACCCTTTTTTCTCCGCCCTGTCTTCGATTGACGCATTTCCTCTTGTGCCATGTATCGGGGTCCCGTTGTGTAAGACGTCCTTCGTTCTCCACTGGAAACTCGGATCCACCCGCGCTCAGATGGGTGAGACGCGGCCTAGCTCTCAATAATGTATAGGCCGCGAAGCTACCAGACATCCCCCTTCACCCCCGGTAAATTTCAGTGCGTAGTTCTAAACGAGCCCAAAAATGTAAAAGAAAAGAAATAGGCAATGCTACCTAACGCGTAGCTGACTGGCGTTTCCGTCACGCGTTTCAATGGGAATAATTTAGTGAAAGCGCTTTAGCCCTCCTATTGAAGCACTTGGAGACTGCCGCCAATGTGCGCCAGACCGTAATGATCACTGGTCGGGAACATATGTATTTTCCTCGGAATTTCGTTACAGTTACAGTTGCATCAAATGAAACTAGTATTTGCGCAGTATCGGTTCACTATTGGCTTAAGAAATCGACTGGTATTGAAATTAATCAATTATGTGCCCGATTCCGATGTTTAATTATGATCAATCATGTGCCCGTTCCGAGCAAACTTTGATATCCGTTCTCATCGGTTGCCAAGGCTTGTGATAATTTAATTAGGAACCATTTTAAATCAAAATAGCTTTAGCCAAATAGTTTCAGCCATTTTAAATCAAAATAGCTTCATTAATAAACGGCATTAATTCAGGGGCTGTAATCAATATTTGAAATTATTCACCCGTCCACTTCATATTCAATGTATTAAACAATTCTGAAACACTAGTATCAATATAGGAAAAAGAGATTATCGACATTTCACGTAATTTGTTGGATGAATCGGGTCATTCGGTCGTGCTAATTGCCTGGTCACCGTCAATGACGTCATTGCTCGCTATAGATTCACGTTAAATTGTGGGAAATTGCGCCTATATATTTTTCGGGATGAGAAATATTACCTTTTATTTTTTTAATTCGTCAAATTCAGAGTGCTCTGGCGTTTTTATTTTTGTAAAGGTGCCTTTCTTTTTCTTTTGTACTTTGGTCTCCGGAGGATTTAACACTGGTGTTTTTTATGTTGTTTACTTCGGATGCTAAGGCATAATACGGCTGTTGTGCGCGATACTGTCGAGTCAACGATGGCCGCCGCCTCTCCGTTCCGCGATTTCTTTATTATTCATGAAATGCAGCCGCCCAATTCGGTGCATCAAAAGAGATGCAAGCGTGGAGCCAAGATGGAGTCGCTCTCCACAACATATTTTGCTTTTTTCGCCATCATAATTTCATTTGATTAGTGGCTAACATGGGCGTACGTAAAATGCCGATGATCGGGTGCGATTAGACTTCACTAGTATCGCCCGCGTGGTTCACTGGTCAGGAATAATTCGGTCAGTGTTCTATCCGTCCAATTCATTGGCCGCAGCTGCTTTCGATGGCGCGCAGACCGATAAACACACGCGTGAAAAACGGTTTTCGGGAACCGCGCATTTATGACACAGCTGGCATGTCATCCGGAAGCATGAAAATCAGACGCCATCAGTCTATAATATTACTGCGATAACTTTGTCGGAAACATTGGCGAAAGTAAATTAGAAGTCTATATCGATTCTTAGTAAATGAAATCGGAAGAGATTATGGAGCCAATAAAATGGGATAACTAATGGACAATCAGTGAAACGTAACGGTGATGAAAAGATTTCCTGGAAAGGGTTCCCCCCATAAAATAGTTGATGTGTTTTAAAAATTCACTCGTGCAAGAATCATGGCTGGCTGGATCCAATCATAGTAACACCGAAAAAAATGAAAAAATATAAATGTGAAACCTAGACCAGTTAGGAATCGAGGACGGCAACATTAAGACGTTCAGATAAAAAACTAAAAACGCGTAGAAACGAAAGTAGTCAAGTAAACGACGAAATAATCTTAGAATACAATTTACTAAAGATGGTGATAAAAATTGTACTTTATCAGAGCGTCTTAATGTTGCCGTTGCCAATCTTATCCGTTTTTAGTTTTTTTTTATCTGAGCGTCTTAATGTTGCCGTCCTCGATTCCTAAATGGTCTAGGTTTCACACTTATATTTTTTCATTGTTTATCCAAACGGCTCCTAATAACTATCCTTTTTCGATTCGTAGTAACACCATGGATTATTTCCGGTTTTGCTCCGTGGAAATGTAATTTTGTTTTAACCTAACCTACACATGCGTGGAACGATTTGAAATCACGCTCGTCATTTTCATTTGACCAAAACAAAATGACATCTTCATAGATCTAAGCGTCAAATAATCCATAATGCGGTTTACAAAATGGCCATATTCTCAAAGCGAACAATTACATTAAATTCGAAAAATAAATGGCGAAGAACGCTATGACACTTACATGCTACAACCTGTTGAGAAGCTAGTAAAACCCCGATAGAGCCTAAAAGAGACGGCTTACTTATTTCGTATTTCCCGAACAACAATATGCGCGTCTCTGCGTCGTATCTATCCTACCATTTCGTGTCTTTATTTTTTTTTTCGTCGCTAGGCAACTCGATTGTATTAGCGGTGCCTGGCTCTCTATTCAATGGAAAATATATAGTTGGCGCCCATCATTTGCGGCATAGCGTTGGCAGCGTGGTGATGGCCAACACCAGAAGGATCCGTTGGGAGCGTCTGATTAGTATTTCGGTCTTGTGCGCTGTTCGCAGAGATCGCGCGCAAAAGGATTTTCGCGCGTGCCTCTAAGCCGGCGATGGAATGGTTCACGTGGCCACCTATAGGTGCCGTCACCAGTCGATCGGCGTCTATTTGTGGATCAACGAACTGAAATATCTAAAGGCACGTGTCCGCGTCAAGATATTGGGCTCTATTTCAGTTAAAGCTTGTCAACACTGTTGCCGATCGATTAATGCCTCCTGCAGTTGTTGCAAGTTTGACCCTGAGCTCTCCTTGACACCGTCCAGTCACTTAATAATCAACAACTATGACGCAATATAACGGCCAACGCGCTAGGAGAAAAACAAGGATTTCTCCGATACCAAACACTTTTTAGCCACTTAATGCATGGTCTTCCCCTTTTTTGTCGTCATCCACCTTTCTAATCGTAATGTCCGTTCTCCAAGCTAATGAAGCTTCCGTATGTTCGTAATAACATGGCAAAAGTTGGACAACTGCTGCTGCTGCCTTTCCACCATGGCTTCTATATAGAGTAGAGAGGAATCTGGCTTGATTTGTTTAGGTAGCATGCAATAAACATTGTTTATTCAATAAGTGCATTAGGGGCTCTTTTGTGGCGACAAATTTTTATCTCCGATGGTCTTAAATTTCAAGCGTCCACCTGGAGAAAACCGTTCAACAGTATCTTCAGTGAATAACTACTTTGTTTCTAAAAAAAACTCCGTACCCAACTACGTGTATTTTACGCGAGCGCCATCTTGCCAGCGTATCTCTATAAACATTGTTTTCTGACCTTACCGAGCCTTTAGTGCTCAAGTGAGCCTACTTAATCCTGGGAGACAAAATTCATCGCCTTACCATAGGTGATCCGCAATTTATAGTATACAACGAAGGGACTCTGCCAAACCACCGACGCCACCTGGCGCGCATAGCAATCGGAATAGTGGAACGTGACTCGCTAGATTTCCCCATATATCAACCCCTCCATCCAGACGTCTACTGAGTCAGTATGATCCACCTACGCTGTATCGCACACGTAAACACACGCACTGGATACCGCTTTGGGGGAACGGTGGGCCTTACCCGCGCGTTGTTTGTTGTTGGCTCGCCTCTAATCGACCAATCCCCCCCCCCTACCCTGATCGCCACCTTACGGCCTCCCCTCCACCGCCCATGCAGACACCGCCTTGTAAAATTTTCTGTCCGTGGTGACTTCGTCGGTGCATGGTGGTCGTATTGACTCTGGGGTTTGGCGGCGGTGGCGAAATACCGACTGGCAAGAGAGCCGGCGGCATCGGGTTGGTTGGTGGTGGGGTGGGGGATCCTTTGTGGCAACAACTAATGAAGATCAGAATCAATCCTTGTTGGACAGTCTCTCGCCTGTCAACCCTCCTACCACCACCATTACTGCAAACTCTCCAGGCTCTCTAACATTGCCACTATTATTAGATAAGCGCAAGTGTTGATTTTGGCGACCCTCTCTTCTGTGCCTTGGTCGGCGCGAGCGCGCTCTTATCCGATGGCGTTCGTATTGTCTCAGTGCCAAAATCAGCTATATTAGTTGAGCAATTTTCCGCTATAATGCCGAGATGCCCGGTTGCGCTTTTCCTTCGACCTCTTAGGCGTTCGTGTTTGCGGGGGTTAAGCGTAGCCTTTTGTTTCGCCGAGATGAGTGGGACTATTATTAGATTTGTAGCGAGATGATGTTGGCGGGGAGCGCTGCGATCGCCAACACCATCTCTCAGAATGGGTTCTGGTGAGAATATAGGATTTCAGATAGTGTAGGCTAATGTAGGCACCCCCATAGCACTCGCAAATTTTTCCGTTGGCTTGCTTCTGGTTGGTAACACCACCTACTGGGATCTTAGAAACGTTATGATATTTGTTTTGATCTTGACTTGTCCTTTTTGTCGTCTTCGTAATATTAAAAAGATTAAAGATGTCACAAAATTCAGTGTTCTAATGTCTTAGTTTAGTAACAAATCGTAAGAAAAAGATATGTACACAAAGATACACATAGCGAAAATGAGATGTAAGCGCGTATTTTTTCATGGCATATCGGTATTTCTTAGAAAGTTATTATCAAGAAATCAACAATTAAATACAAGAAATTCTAGATGAGGAAACCAGAACTTCGTTAAACAATGAAACTCATGATTTATTTATCGATTGAATCGCCAAATAGTGTACACATTTTTGGTTTTCATTTTTAGCTGTAAAAGCACCAGAGTTCAAAAGTACGAAGTCCCGGGGAAAACGATGTCGTATTGTCCTAATAAACCCCTCACACGTTGGTGTTTAAGGATTACGTCCAATTACTGAACATTAAAAACAATGGTATAAAAATAATGGTGAAGAATATTGGTGAAATAAAATATAATAATTCCCAATAATGGGTAAAAATATTTTTTTTTTAATCACCGTAGTGTAAGGGCTAAAAATTGTCATGGTCCATTTAATACAAGTTAATAGCGTTTGGATACAAGTTAATGGCGTCCAGGAGTGGCCGCGGAGCACAGTTTGGGAAACGAGGAAGTATGAAAATAATGGTACTGTCTTGTGATTATTTATGTAACTCGGTTTCGGTGTTTAAGTGTTCCCCGATCGATTGTCATTCGGTAACATTGAATCTCGATAACGATTAAAATAAGGACGACGTTGAACATAATTTTGAAACATATCTTTAATTATCCATAAAGGCTAACGTTTTTACGGTCTTGAACCCGCTATCCTTCGATCCGTAGACTTTTAATTCAGTGGAGAAGGACGAACTTGGGGTCACGATGATCTCAGGAGGTTGCCGGGAATAGACGTCGAATTTCCAACCAATGGAGCGATTGAATGGCAATCGGGTACACCCACCGCAACGTAAACGGCTGAATATCAAACTTTTGTTCTTATCTATACCTCTGATGTCTTGGCCCCCGTTACTATGGTTTCATCTCGTCTTTTCCCTTCCCCCATTCCCCCTTTCATCTCTTTCTCTCCTTTTGCTGGCGTCCGTCGCTGGTCGGTCATTCGTGGCGGTTGTACCGCTACTAAAAGCTCCCCTGTGGTGTTTTTGCCTGCATGCACCAAAGCCATTATTTTCCTTTTTCGTGGCTGCTGGCGAGGAAAACGCAACTCTATGCTAAAGTTTGGCTGTGGCCAAAGCGATGTGAAAGCGTGGTTACAAACAATGGTCTTTGTTGAGGTTTAAATAGCCTAGTTGGCATCGATTGTGGGGATTTATTTTCGATTTTTTTAAAAGTTGTGTTGATTCAAGTTATTCTTATGATAAAAGTTTATGGTGAATCCTCGACCATTGAGGATAGTTTACGGCAACAATTCGCGATGTAAAATCCTTAAGAGGACCGTCCACCACCGTCCCGCATCGTCGCACTGTTTCAATGAAAATAAATTGTAACATTGTAACTGTAAATTGTAACAAATAACGTAAATTTTTCATCGTCGATTAAATTGTATCATCAGAATTCTTTCGAGCATTGTCTCCTACTTCGAGTTGTTCCACTTCAAGAAGTTATTAAGGATTTTACATTGCGAATTGTTGCCGTAAACTATCCTCAATGGTCGAGGATTCACCATAAACTTTCATCGTATTTATAAAAACGGCTCCTATCATTTTCAAATTATTTACAAATTATTCTTGTTTTTGTGGCACTCACTTTATTCACTTGGAAATTAATAATCTAGGAATTAAAAAAAGTGACCAAAGTGCTTAATTCTTTTTTGTTTATTCTTAAGGGGGTCCACACACAATTATCATTTAGAAATTATTTACTTATTCAGTTTTCCCTTTAATTTAACTAATATTTTAAAATGTTTCCCTTTATTTTCATCTATGTTCATTCTTTATAATATTTCTTGGGATTTTTTTATGATTATTATTCCCAATCGCTGTGGTGAATATCGGTCATATCACTGCAGGAGATTTTGTAACTCTCGTGTTTCTTTTCACCCGGGATCGACTGAACAAGAGCCCGCGCCTAGAATCGAACCCGGGGCCGCCATATTTTATTGATCCCTGGTAGCAGGAATGACCCCGACCGTAACAGCGCAAGATACAATTTTAAAGTCCAAAACGCTCTTGTCACAGCTTAATGTAACTTCAGCTAAGCCGCGGTTATTTTATTAAATTTGTGCCTGAATACCAGAGTGTGTTTCGGAATTGTTCAGTCTGTACTAATACTGAATCCGTATGTTTTTGCTCGTACACGCAGCATTAAGCAACAAGTTGGCTATTATGCATGGCTGTGCATTTTTTTTTAATAAACGCCTCCGCTTCGTAACTTAATGCCGGTTGTCACAGATGGGGGCGCGAGAGCCATTTACGCGGCGGTCCAAACAAACGTGACGGTCGGTCGTCCGGCTTCCCTTTTAACGCGCGTAGCCGTGCGTCAGGTCCTATTGATAACTTATGAAAAATAGCTGGCCGGGGTGACCTGTCCGGTCGGGTCGATCGCCCGTGCGCGTGTTGTCGCCGCACGGTTGATTGACGAGTGCCACGTGTTCGCTATACCGCCCCTCCTACGTGGGTTTAGCGCGGGGTTTGCCCGCCGGTGCGTTTGCGCATACATTCGAAGTGGATGCATATGTGCGCACGGCCTACGTCTGGAACCATGCAGGGCGCAATCAAAAAGTAACTGCGAAGTTGTATGAGATTTTTACTTTGTCTTTTTACCGAAAATTTGGTAGCACGTTTTGATTTAAGATTCTGGTAGCATCCAAATGTACCACCTATACGAGTATACAGAGTGTATTACAGAATAACCTAGCTAGCTAGTCAAAATAGTCACCGCTCAAATATTCCTGCATGCCTATGAGTACCTGTATTATCATCTTAAATTCAGAATGCCTTCTAAGCACGATTTGGTACGAAATTTACGATAGTACACAGAGTACATGTGTAGAACACCGGTTTTCTACGATGACTTCTATATTATGAACATCAGTTAAAATACGGTAATATTTTTGTTTATTGGCAGTTCGTGCTATGAGAGAGTTAATCCATGTAAAGTGCTCTAAGCTTAAAAATTTATCAACATCTAAGATGTTTGGTAAAGACTTCCGAATAGTTTCACATTTCATAGTTGCATTGCCCAATGCTTTAATTTTGAATTGACCATTTTAATGAAAAATAACTACCAGTTTACGATTTTTTTGGGTACAAACAATTGCTATTTAACGATAGTCATCGACGAGTGAGGCAGCTTTTCGATTCGCCCTCGCACATTGCGGCCTACGCGCTCTCATACACGCTCTAGGTATCAACGATAAAATCAATGAACTCGTTGGGATTTGAGCAGCTCCGGCATCATATCCAATAAATTCATCGCGTGCATCCTGATGCCACTCCCCATCCCATTTTCACCCCTTCCTCCCTTTTCCAACTCACCATGCCGCACGTCTGCTCCCGTATAGCAACCGGGTGCCGTTCCAATCTAAATACGGCATCAATTGCGTGGGCGAATAATAAGCAGAACATCGATAGACCACCCAGCCCAAGCTACAGTATATGCGTATAGTCCAGCGGCGAACCGGCAGTGGAACAATCTAACAGAGTCTCAAATACAGAGCCTGTTAAAATTGGACAACTTCATCTTTGTCCATAACTGGTCTTTGACCCCCGCCATTGCCCATTGATATCACTTCAGTGATTACGATCATGGATTGTCAAACAAATACAAACCTGGTCCTCTTTTCAGCGCACCAAGTGGATTAATTTCGCGGGACATAGCCTTTCAGATTGTATTTTTTTTACACTATACCTATACCGTTAGACCTCCAACACTTCAGCCAACTAAATGAGTTTCAACCCTTTAATGCATATTGGGCAAAAAGCATTAAGGCATTAAGTGGCACGCTAGACGCTAGTCACGCTACACAGTTTCCAATCAGACCTCAACATCTGTTTGTTGTTTATGGCCTAGCGAGCTTGAAATGTGGTCTAAACGGAAGTCCGAACCGGGATTCTGCGAAGCATTATTTAATCATGTTTTGGTTTTAGCGGCCTGGTATGCCATTCGCGAGCGCAGATAATAAATTAACCAAAACCATAGACAAAAAATAGAGTAACCTACACGAAAGAGACGAAAAAGAAAATAACCAAATCCATGGAGACGGAAAATAAATCAACCTTAGGCCTAAAACAAATTTTAAAAAGAACCAACAAAAGTTTAATCTGCTTTTCTCCCCATTAAGAATTTTAAAATATTGAAATTGTAATCCTTACCAGAACGCTGTGATTGACTGATTTAACGACATTTTCGTTTTTCAACCAATCACAGCTTTATTGAGTTTAAACTCAAATTTTGAGTTGCGTCGAAAAGCGAGACCCAGTACGTGTAAATAGTCAGATTTAGAAGGGAAGCAACAGTGCCCTTTTTGATGTAATTAAAAGTTATTGGTTAGGACCTATGTGTAGCAAATTGCAGGAAGAGTCACCATGAAGAACGAGGATACGGCAACTTTTTCTTACTGGAATGTTTTAATATGGCATTGCAGATAGACATGTATTTAATTCCATCGCAAATACTGTATTATACGTTTTTCTATCTGCAATGTCGTATTAAAACATTCCAGTAAGAAAAAGTTGCCGTATCCTCGTTCTTCATGGTCAAGATTTTTTTTTGTTTCTTATTCCCGGCGCAGTTCGATTCCTGGCGCGATTCGATCCTGTGGCACTGGAATGTGCCCCTCACACATCGCCATAGCGACACGAGGGGTACAATAACCTCCTGTAGTGTTATTCACTCAGTGATCCGGAATAAAAAAAAATAAAAAAAAAAAAGTTTCTTTTCGTGTTCCTTTTTGGTGTGTTGGTAACCACGCAGTACTCGAAGACCAATACAACTGGCTGCCTGTCATGTGTGATTGTTAACTACTATGGGGCAGCACGTAATTAAACACTGTAACAATGGTTAGGATTGCTCACTTCTACGGGGCAAGGCGTAATTATACACTATACCGATGATATACTTGTATCTGATACTATACTGATGCTCATTGAATAATCATAGAGGGAAAAAATTTTCACAATTTATAATTAATTTTTTTAAATATTCTGATTTTTTTTTCTTTCAAATCTCCGATGATGTTAGGAGGATTCTTAGCAAAATAATAATTTGATTGTAGGTATCCAATTTTTACTTGGGTTGTATCTCATGATATAAAATATTTCTCTCATGATGTATCTTCTCCCATGATATAGAATTGTTCTCTAATGATGTATTTTCTCACATGAAAATAGATTCTTTGCCTTGGCGCTGCAATACCGTTTTGCGAATCAAGACAAGAGCAGTGACGACAAATCTTGTCTCGTCTATCGATTTGTATCGATTATTTGCTTTGTGTCTCGTTTTGCTTGTTACCTGCGATGACATACAAGTTTTATGCGATTGCCGATTACGTATTATGAGGAGAGAGAAAAATAAGATCAGTTGCGATTCTATGCCAATAGGTGGCGGGTACGTTTCAGTTTTCACGCCATACGCCAGGTACGGAATATCTTTTACCTGTATAGCCCTGCCTATGGTTGCGCATCTTGATCGCGAGTCGACTCGCCCACACTTGACATCGATGCAAGCAATTTATCGCCATCTGTCGGCCGAAGTTGGCAACTGATGAGAAGAGTGATTCGCAGCTTGGCAGTCGATAATATACAGGGTGCTTACTGATTTTCCTAGCGCTTATGCTCGAATCGATCGATATCATTCGTACAGCGCAAAAATGTAGGCGTTATAATGCTTAGAAAAAACGACTGTGAAATTAGTCTTTGTTGATTTTTTCGCAATTACTCCGTTTAATAAAGTAAGCGCGTAATCGCATTTAGTTTCACGGTTGCTTACTGCGTGACTTCATTAGTATGTGATGTTGCTATACGACAAGGAAACGCGCAGTTAATTATTAATTTAATTCGCCAGTAGTTTTTTCCCTCCAGGGTTTTCCTCATTGACGTCATTCTGGCGATGGTTCGCGGTCACTTTCGTTCCCCGTTGCATATAAATTGTCCGGGAAAATAGATCGTCCACTTTATGGTCGATTTAGCGTTAGAACTCGTTCGGAATTACGTCCTCGCATCGTTTAAACTGGCGAATTAATTATCGGGCTCGTGATTAATTTCCGTCCGAAAGTTTAATTAAATTTATATCCGCGGGCGGAAATAGATCGATGCCACTAAGGATTTAACGACACTTTTGATATGTGCTTGACCTTTACGAGACGTTGCAAAATGTAATAATGTAAATATTCATAAATTCAAATGCACACAGAAAAATATAACAACGGGCTACTTAGTATTGTATTTCTAACATTTTGTGTGAGTTAAGGAACGAAAATTATAGCATTAAATATTCGAATAATACTAGCATCGCCCCTTGGGAAGACTAAGCGACGAAAAAACGTGGATAATCTCCAGCACAAGTTTAAAAAAAATTAAATTGGCGAAGTGACATTTGGGGTGCTTTAAACGTTTGAGTGAAGGGCCAGATGCAAAAAACATGCAAACAAAAAACAGAATGTATAAAAAAATCTCAAAATTCGCCGAACTCCGAGAAGATATCGAAAGTGTTTGCAACGGCTCACTCGGATAAGAAAGAGTTGTCTTGACTATCGAGTTGCTGTTTTTCCAGCTTCAGGATTTCTAGGAGCGGCCCGTTTAACAAGTGTATGCTGAATTGTAAATGTTTGATTACTTTTAAGCGAGGCGCGATCTATTTAAAGAGACCTTTAGGACCGGGGACGTGACGCGGAGTAGGAAAAATCGTTCGTTTTTCGCTTACTTAGCTAATTAACGTCGTTATATTCCGAGGCTCAAGATGGTGGTTCCGGCAAAAATATACATCCCCTGGGCAAACAAACACACCCCCGTAACGAGCGCTTGATAAATATTTGCTAGTGTCACTGTCCATATTAGAGGATTTTCGATGTTTATTTCTTCCCGTCCGGCGCGTGTACATACACAGTATACCAGGGATAGGGACATGAAGAGTTGTCACTCCCCGAGCTTAAACGTAAGTTGCAGTCTGATCCCAGATAAGAACTCCATTAGTCCCCTTGCAAAAAAATATGGGGAGCTTATATACATGCTCACGTACGTGTATATATATATCAAGAGTGGTACATTATCTCGGGCCAATAAAAGCGGTTCTGGTATGGCAGAGGAGCTGGTGATGGTGGTGGTGGTGCCTGGCGCGGAGGCTGATCTATGGGCTGGCGCTCCGGCACAGCAGATGGAAGCTTTTAGGATAAAGGAGAAGGCCGCGCTCTCCAGATTGGATCTGACAAGATTTTTCTTCTTCATTTTTTGATGTCGCCACACGCCATTCGAAATTCACTTAAGTGTATTTGGGCGGAAAATGAATAGTCCCAATATCTCGCCGTTTCTTTCTCTACCCTCTGTTCCTTCTTTTCAAGCCCGACCATTTTATTTAGTGTCATTTGTCCACTTCGCCGAAACTACTCGCAGAAGCGCGTAGAGTCTGGTAAAATGTCAACGTTGCCGTATATATATGTATTGTAGAACTGTGACCGGCGTCACTAAATGATAGTATCGATTACAAGATGTCTTGGAACTACTGCGCTCTATCTCTTGTGTACTCACCTGCCCACTGGCGGCAGCGTTGTGTTGTTCTGGGCGTGCTGTTTTCCGTCTGCATAGTAGCGGCCTCTAGCGAGTTTTAGCTCAAACTGCAATATTTTGAGCGCTACGCCATTTGGTGTTATGCCACTATCCTACAAATGCCTATTTATACATAACTGAATTTTCATGTATTTGTCGCAGACGAAATCGATTGGCTACTCCATGACGATTTCTGTCGTGCCTATTTTTTTCGAATGATATTTGTCAGTTCGTATGACAATCTATACAATTAGTCTAAAAAATAATTGCTGTGCAGCAGTGTTTCCCAAACTTTTTGGCTCCCGGAGCCCTTTTTTGAACCAATTTCACTGGCGGAGCCAATAAGAGGCTAAAAATTGTCATGACAGCCCCATTTAATACAAGTTAATGGCGTCCAGGAGTGGCCGCGGAACCCCTGGGCACAATTTGGAAAACGAGACACTAATGAGATTGATAGCCATTGATTCCCTGCCATAACCCTCTTCCACGCCCCAAATGGGGCTGCTTGAAGGTATAGCTATTGATATCAAATATATTCATCATTATCATTATCCCTAAGTGAACGGCATGGAGCGCTAAATTAACCAAATAACTAGTATACAAAACTTGTAATTAAAACAAATAAATAAACAAATAGGTTTTTATACCTGAAGCCGTCGCAATGGTTTTCGAATTTGCCATTGAGGTCTCTGGAGAATCATTGGTGAGAAAAGAGCGACTTGACAGTGCTATCAAACGTTTAAGCAGAGAGAGGTTTTGCAAGGCGTCCTTGGGTGTATCGCGGGCAGATTCTCCGAGTTGATCAGTTTGGCAGGCAACCCAAAACATTGAAGCCCTGAAAATGAAATATCAAAACACTGTTTTTTTTTTTCTTTCGCTTGTAAAGTTTTGCTTATTTTTTATGTATGTAGTCGTTCAATTGTAACTCATTAGACCTTCAGAAAAGTCTGTTCTTTTTGACCAAATGATTTGGGAAATATTTAAAATCTTTAAATTCCAGCTGAATGATTGTTTGGACAGCATGAAACCGGTACTGAGATCCTTGAGTTATTTTTTGTAATTACAATTTCTTTAAAATCTAAACATCACGGTTATGACGAATGCATTAGGTTTGTCCGTTCGTAAGTTTGCAGTGTATCGAATATAACGTTTAATTTCTCGTATTTTTGGAGTCTAGCCAACTCTACGTCGTTTATACTCGTTACGCCACGAGCTCGCGTGATATATCTTGATGTTAAGGGTCATGACTGTGATCATGTATATCGTTCTAATTTTGATTTGGGAAATACTGAATGTTCCTAGATTTTTCTGATGGAATTGCCCCTAAGACTATCTCCGCTTGGAGCCCTGTAATTTGAGCAGAGATTATCGGGGTCTCTTTTTAGAGAAGCTGGTCATCACATATGCATTAATTAATTGATGATGAATCAAATATAAAGGAAATCAAAATAAAATATCCACAATTGCCTAAATAATCTACAATAAATTTGACATAATGCTATACTTTTTTAGAGTAATTACGGCTAAATGCTTACACTAGTAAAAACTTCATCGCTTATGGTGATGTCACGTACAGGCCTATTGATAAAAGTCGGCAATTAAATAGATCTTCTCAGATATCTAAAGAAATCCAGATTCCGTTAGGTTAATGCGGATTATAAATTTAATTTTTACACTTCAACTATACCACGTCTTTTTAGCGAAAATAGTTAACTCATGATATTTTTGACGAAAACGACGATCGTGTGACGAACGTGCGTGTTAAAAAAATTCATTTTTCAGAGATGCGCCATTTTATAATTTTTCACGTGAGTCTGTTTTGCTATCAAACTCCAATGCTGTCAGATTTCCGATTTTTGTGACGATTAATTAATCATAAATTAACGGCGCGAGCTCTTCCGGGCTACTAATAAAATTGTGATCATCATATTTACAACGCAAAAAGATAGTGATGTGCGTGGTATTGTACGGAATCGTCTATAGTGATATTCACTAAAATGATCGGCAAAAAAGAAATTAAATTTGTTATCCATTTGAAACTTACGAAAGAAAAAAAAATAGTGCCCTTCTTCACTACCCCAAACTAGAACTAGTCATCAACCATGATTTGTATTGATCTCATCCAAGATTTTTTTTAAAGAGAACAGGTTAGCCCATGCGAGGACTTTTGTGAATTGAGATTTTTCGCCACGTGCATTGGTCTCCATACGACGCGTTTTACGTCATCTTTAAACGTGAGTTTCCAGATTATTTTTTTGGTTCTTGACAACGAACGAGTCGGAGATATCACGTGTGAATTTCATTGCGCCAGCCAATCACGGTTGTCTTTCAGGTGACGTCACAGACATTTATTTGCGATGTCACTCAAAAGTTGCTAAAGATCCCCGTTTCGGTTCGGATCAGTCATCCCGAGTTAACTTTTAGAACACCATCCTATTGCGATACTTTGTCACGTGTGAACATTTCTGCCAGCCAATCCCGGTAGGCCTCCAGGTGAGGCTCAGATTTTTTTTAGCCAATTTCCACGGGGGTGAGGGGTTTAAACTCGGTCCTT
>JAUJYS010001113.1:0-18751 GCA_033995665.1 Melogona broelemanni | reverse complement strand
TGTCTTCGACCAGTGAAGAAGTTCTTCACTGGTCGAAGACACTTCCATCAATATAGTTAATTCTCGACAACAGCTCCTACGAACATTCATCTCACAATCTTTTATGCTCAAATGGAAACGAGACATGAATTTGAACATGTAAGCTGCACGAGACAAAATGCAATCAATACCAATGAATCAGGTGCTAAGACTCAACACACTTCTGTTACACATTGACACGCAAGACTTTACTTCCTTTTTAGTAATAATAATTAAATGACTTTATCCTTAACATTACTCGACGTTTCGCTACACATAAATTATAATTCTACGTCGTAGTAAAACGCGTGTTTCTAATACATTTTTTATATAGCCGATATTAATTGAATTTTGTTTTACAAGTTCTTTTACGCAACCGAATTTGAAACAAAAAATTTCGCTGCCGTGCATACCATTTTCAAACTTTGCTCTGTGCTCAAAATTATAAAAATTCCCAACAAAAATTCCCTTTTAGACCAAGCACATACTAGCGCGAACTCGTTTATCTTTTTTTGAAACGAGGAATATTAAAAGTAATAATCGTATCCAATCTCCAAATGGTATATAACCAAGCGCGAAAATGCAATTCCATCTGGAAGCTCCCAACGAGGGCGTAGCGGCGCAAAAACACCCATAACATCACATCATCCGATAGAGAAAAACGTATAGCAACAACTGACCTTGCGCTTGCGAGCTTTTCCCTCGGCCTGAATCGTCTGCGTGCACTGGTCCACGCACTCGGCGAACGTCGGTCCCACCGGCTGCCCGCTGTAGTTGAGGTCGTTCAGACTGGCCAACGCCAGAATGTAACTGCAGGCGATGCGCAGGATGGCCAACTTGGACAGTTTCTGGTGGCACGAATAACTGGGCACAGCCCGGCGCAGCTCCTCGAACGCCGAACTAATGGTGTGCACCCGGGTCCTTTCCCGCGCGTTGGCTTCCACCCGCCGCTCCCGGGTCATGTTCTTGTAATTCCGCTGCTTGTTGTAGGCGCCGCCGGTGGGCCCGTTCGAGTAGTCCAGCGAGGAGGAAGGACGGCTGGTCCCCTCCTCGTAATCACCGCCGCCGTCCACCAGCGGCGTGGACGTGGTGGCCGACACTTCCGGTTGATCATTGCAGCGCTTTCGCTTAGCCGTGCTGCCAAACGGATGCACTAGCTCGCGCACTTCCCTATCGTCACCGTCCTCTGGGTGGCCATCTGGATGGCGTCCAGCATCATTGTCGTCGTCCTCACTGTCCTCGTCGACCATGTCCGCCGAGGACGACATGACCTGCAGCATCCGGTCGCTGAGCAGGAGATTGCGGAAGTGACGGAAGGGAGAGTCCGCCTCGCCGGATGGGTCCAGCGTGGGACTGGCATCCGGCGCGCCACGCCCGGGCGCGCCGGCGAAGGAGGTAGCGGCGCCGAGGGCGGCGGAGCTCTGCAGGAGGGAGGCTGCCGACGGACCCAGAATGTTACGGACGTCGAAAGGGAGGTTGAGGAGGAAAGGCGATCGGCCGGTCGCGTCATGGGACGCCTCGTTGGACGCGGTATCACAGGTGGCGTTTCTGCCCATCGACACGTCCGTCGGCAGGGCCGGCGGCTGGCGACTTCCGGTCGGCGTCCGGCCGGCCTTGACACTACTGCTGTTGCCGGACCGGACGCGCTGATCCGGCACGACCGTCTTGCCGGATCCCGACGGACGTTCCTTGGTGGAGGTCGCCGCGCGACGGTTAGTCCTTCCGGTCGAAACACCGGTATGGGGCACCGCAGCAGTCTGATCGGTGCACTGTCTGGCGGAAACCGACTTGGACGACCTGCCACTCTTGGGAGTGTCCGAGTAACTTTTGGAAACTAATGCTTTGTGCGGTCGCGGGAAATGACTGGCGGGATGACCGTCACTAACGGCGACCATGTCTATGTCCGAAGGATGGCCGCGGACTTGGTGGAGACGACGGTTGGAGGTACTGACATCGCGATTGAGGATGGAGTCGCTGATCGGCTCGGTGGTCTTGTCGGACCAGAAGCGTGGTTGCTTGGCGCCGGGGACGGGGGCAACCGAGGCACCGACGGGAACGTTGGTGGTGTCTTTGAGTTTGCGGGGTTCGGTGGACTTGCGCTTGTTACGGCGGGCGGTGCAGGCGGCGGACGGGCCCAGCGGCATAGCGGCCACCGGTTGGATCTTCACCTCCACGCTGTCTTCGCTGACGTCGGTCACGGAGCCCGAGGCGGGGGAGGCGCTGGTCGTTCGTCCCACGCACGACGTGTCGTCCTCGTAGTCGTCGGCGCGTCGCACGGACGTGGCCACGGCGCAGGCCATGGTGGGTAGAGCAGGCCAGCTGCTACGCTACGTGCGCGCTACGTGTGCTCCGTCGTTCCTTTCGCATGCGAGCCGTGGTCGCTGGGGTTCTAGAACAGAAGAGAGGAAAGAATGCGAACGTGTTTTTGAGATTTTTGCATCTGGAGCTGTTGTTGTTTGGAGGGGGGGGGGGGTCTGTGCGGGGTCCGGCGCCACGTGCATTCACGGTGCATGTCAATATTGCCCCACTTCAAACAACACAAGCTGGATTCAATATGCAATACATGTTGAGCAAAGTTATTCTTCTTGACTGCAGACAATATGCCAAGTCTAGTGTATGCAAGTTTAATACCCGTACTTGGTTTTTTTGTGTGCATAATATGGGAATTACAACGGGTGTACGGTCAAATGATAATTGGTTAATTAGGGACAATTTTGTAAATACGAAAATAAATTATGTTGAGCATTTAAGAAATGACTGCAAGATTTACCGACAGAAACGTAATAAAAAATTGGCAACTTGCGAATATTTGAGGAATATTTTAAGTACCGGGTACTTAATTCATCATATTTTGGAAATATATATATTTTTTTTAAATTTCAATCTTTGACTTTTTCCGAGGCTTTTAAAACCAAAAAAATGCAGCACTTTTTAATGAAATTACAGATATGAAAATAGCTAACTTGGATAGTTAATAAATTACTTAAACCGACCGAGTGACATAAGTCACGATCGTTGCGCGTAAGAGGATCAAATCGTATTTAAATGTTAGGGTGTCAAGTTTTCGAGTGGGTTTTATGCGTGGCACCAAAACCTGTGATTCGCTTCCCCACGGTTGTGCATCAGCACGTGCAACTGTATGCGCTTCCATAGGGTGAAACACTGCTGTCATTTCAAATGAATTTGAGAGGAGGGGGGCGTTTGATATTTAGAATATAGCCATTTCAAATCGTGACTACTGATTTTGTTTGCGCGCCGTATGTTGCATCTGTGATGCAAAACGCGACCACCCCTCCCTATGTGGAAGGATTCTGAAAGCCCAGTGAATCGAAAATGTCAGTGAGTCTTTATGTTTGCAGGTGGTCACCCTAAATAAACTCAATTTCATGTCCCCCTTTATTGCATAGTATGTCACTGCCGGCCTGCGATTAACCCACAGTTTATGTCGTGGGATTAGATACGTGAGTCACTGTTGGCTGTTGCACATTGCGAGCTCTTGTGTAACATACCTAAATACGATTAAATTCGGATCACACTTGTTGATAGTAACACTAACACCATAGCTGCAACAATGCACTTGATTAGAACAGGTGTGATTAAATTGCTATGTGTGGTCATTGTTGCGAGGTGGAGACGGAAAAGATAATAAAATTAACGGAAGATGATCCGATCATCCTGTAAAAATACAAGAGTAGCTAATGATTGAATGAAATCAGCAATTATCTTCGGTAGTGAATTTTTATATCTGCGTGTTCAATTTGACAGTAACTTTGATTTAAATTCACAAATATTTTCGTATCTGGTTGACACATCTGGATCACTGAGGTTATTAAAAATTATTCCAACTTTAACCGCACCAATTAACTAATCGTAAAAACAAGTTTGACACAATGTGACGGCATGACACATTATACAATCATCCATCAGGTACGATAGAATAAAATACACTAGATTTCTATAGTGAAATAAAAAAAAATGAAATTAAACTCATCGATGGAACTAAAAACGGAGGAGTAGGATTGAAGCACATCTTAAGGTCTCGTTCAAGACCTTGCCGAGTTTCAAACCGTTCGAGCGCATTCCCCAACATCGACAACAACGAGCTCCTTTGTATTCAACCCAAATAAGAAAAAGGAATCGGGAGAAAGAAAAAAAGAAATTTTTCTTTTCCAAAGGTATTTATTATATACGGCGACCCGCAATTCTTCCTATCAATTGAAAAAGGAACACAAGAGATCCGCAAACACCGCCCCGCCACAGAGAACGCTCCTCTTCTATTGGAATATAATGGCCAGCATCTTCCCTCGTCGTATATAGGGGGCGCTCGCAGCGCACACGTGCGTCGACAGAACGGACGACCAAATAACAGATGCACGTGCACGGTGGTGGGAACGCGTTCCTCCCTCAACGACAACCACACCTTCTTCCCCTTTTCCACCTGAAAAAGGCCTCCTCCCCTACTCCAGTGGATCTTCCGCAGTTTGGAAAACATGAGCACTCGGCTCCGTGAATGAAAATGAGTAGTGCCCTCTGGTGGTGTTACGGATCGTTCAAAGAGGCCGAAAGGGGGCGCTGCCGCCCACCGAGCCTACGCAGGGAATACATACGTCCGCACATGGGAGTGGAAGGGCTATTTGGCGACACAAGAGGGGACCACAAAAAGGGATTCACAGGTGTCCGGGAAAATTCGAAGGCATTTATCCTAACGAGACCCACTCATTCTAAAGTAGAATCGAGGGAACGACGCATGGTTATCGAAAATGAGAATCAGTAAGGTGCTCATTTTGGCGGGGCGTCAAGCGACTTGCTGAGCGTGTCGATACAATATGGGCGATTCGTTAAAATTGAATGTTTGGTGAGCTTAAAAAAAATTTGGCGAAATACCAAAAGGGTCAAAAATTTCGATTTGTCTGAGAAACTTTATTAAACTTTTGCAAATAAGACTAAAACCACTTTAAACGGAATCTTTCCTTGCATAAAAAAAATGTTTTTTTAGAAATTTGCCCGGTTTATGCAGTTCAACAAAAAATCTCTAACTTTATTTATTTGTACTTCGAAACACGTTCATTAGCTTCATCTACTTTTCAGATGTATTTTGAGGAAATTATTTGTCTTCAGGACAAAACAGCAAAATGTTTGGACACACATCAACGGTATTTTCGAAATACGATTACGGTTTGGACAGAATGTTTACATTTTGAACTGATGGCCTCAGTACTGTCAGCGACTAGTGTGGGCCCCGAGGATATCACCGGGTGCAGCAGCAATTTCGCCCGACAATTTTCCACGAAAAGTACAGAACCAGTGAGAGAGAGAGAGAGCCGGCCTCGGAAACGCAGATGGCTCCTCCTTAAATGCTCCTTTTTAGTCCAGATGCGCACATTTATGGCTATTATTGGTCGCTCTCGAAGCTGCGTCGAGGGGGGCCCCAAAAGCGAACCGAAAAGACACCTCGGCGAGCCCATCATTCAAGAACAAGAAACGTCGCTCAATCCCCCATCTTCAGATCCATCCCCGCTTAATCTATACACAGCTGGACCAGAGCATTTTTCCAGATCGCGCGTAGGGCTTATGAGTGACGTCACTCCGACAAAAAAAAAATAGGGTGCCAACCACATCCGCAAAAGACCCCGTATCAGTTACCCAAGCCTTGACCCCTTCTCCACTTTGTTGATTGATGAACATCGAAACTATGAGGCGATAGGGATAGGCGATAATCGAAAATACAATTGAAAAACACTATCGAAAAAGCACTATGGAATAGTTTTTCACGTGTTAGGTGCATCACAAGGTTCTAAGTCTAAGAACCTTAGGTTCATCAGTGGAGGGAGAAGAAGGGGACGGCAACGCACACAATGGCTTGATTGCAAAAGACAGGACAGTCAGTCACCAAGATGGCAATTCAGGAGCTGCGAGATTTGTCATTGAATCGACTCAATTGGAGAGAACTTTAAATCAATTGCAAGGAAAATTTGACAAGCAGATTAATATCTTCATCCAAGGTTTTGTATGGGCAACTTTTGGGTTATATCGGATATCAACGTGTTAGTCTGCTTGGATTACGTCAAACAATCCTTGCAAATAGTTTCATGTCTGATATAACAATCACTTGTCTTGGAGTATTTTCAATAGATGTGTCCCCGAATGGAACGCCCTCTCTAAAGACTTAGTTGAAGCTCCCTTCATTCTATCCTTCAAGACAAGACAAAGGGCTGGACGAATTTGGTCAATCTGCCCAAATCACCTAAAATCACACGCATTCCTAAATATTGACATAACACTATGGCGCGGCAATTATCCCAACTATATCTAAATCTAACAAGCGAACCATCGATGTTGATCTCCAATTCGATAATATCGAAAGTTTCGCTCCTCCAACCGTACCGTACATGTTCATGTATATATTTCGTGTGCATTCTGCACTCTACCTGACACCGAAAAAGTCGACACTAAGCACGCTAAGTTCGGTAACACCGGGAACTCAGTCCCGATCACAAATATAGCCCTGGCAAAAACAGTTTGAGCGCGCGAGCGTTTGGCGAATTCCGAGCCATTCGCGTCTGTTTATTTATTTTTCCACGGCGGCGGCGAGCGGGTCGATATATCACGGGGCGTCCCCGCTCTCTCGCGTCGCGTCAACGCCGAACATGCCGAGAAAACCAGACTTAAGAGAATGTGTGGCATCGTTTTGGACCGAACTGCCGCCAGAAGAAGTGAGGAGGCCACAACACGTGCACCACTACCGTAGTTGCATAAATATTGGCTGCTTGCATCACAGAGCTTGTGATGCGAGACTACACGAAAAATAGGAATTGCAGTCGAAAACCCCTGAAATCATCACGCTTCATTGAGCAAAAAAATGAAAAAATCCAAAATGTACGCAAATATGCGCACCTTAATCATCACGCCGTCTAGTGATGAAGGGGGCGCCAATAGAAGTGACATCTGGAATCGCCATCATCAACGAACGGTTCAACTCCAAGCCACAATCAATCACGGAATGAGCAAGTTAAAAAAAAAAGATTAAGGGTGGTGTACATAATCTCCCGTAGTGCTAGTGCAATTAAAAAAAAATAAAAAATCTGTCGTACACAGTGTACATGTATGCTTCATATTTTTGCATGATCTTGTGGTGAACTTCTTGTCTTCATAGATCAATCACTTTCTTCGTTTTGGATTTCAAATGTATTACATATTCACATATGCCAAGCAATTTAAAACCCAGGTGGAAAAAATCTCATAACTGCAAATTGGGAATTTGGTTTGTTACATAATTTACGACCTATCCATTGAATCGATTACAACATTTTAATATCGCCTCGAAGAAAACTCTGGCACCTGCATGGATCGGGGCCAAATTGAGTGTACAGCGACTAAAGTGAATTTAGCACCGATGGGGGCTCATGAAAAAATCAACACCCCGCAACAACAACAACAAAAAAATGTTGTAAAAGTGAAGATCTTCAGAGACGAAGGCATTCTCGCTCAGAAATAGTAAGAGCCAAAACACGGCCAACAGGTATATCCTATAAATTACTTTTGAGCAAGAAGTTTTCTATGAACCTGATTTCGAGTCTAGTGGCCGGAGGTGCCGTGCAGCAAAAGACACGAAAAAAATCATCCTCAGTGTTGATGGCGCCAGTTCGTCCTATCGTCCACAAAGATGAGACTATCGTTCGCCCGGTAGAGAAGAAAAAACTACTCACCTGGCGCCTTAAACTATTTTAATGACGTGCGCGCTGCGTGTATCTGAAGGGAGATACACGTCGTTGATAAGCTGCAGGAGATAGACATAGGCCTGCATATCCTCCTGAGACGCCGCGTCCGCATCAGGTGGACATCGCGCCTGTGCTTAGCACACAACCATGTAGTGGTTGGTTAATGGACCATTTGTGCTGTTTGAAAAGTATTTCCTCTCAAAGCCTCCAGAGGGCGACTTGATAATTGTAATTTAGCCTAGGCTTCTGATTGGCATCTTTAACGTGCACCTGCCACCTGACAACGTTCATGCACGGGTCCCACGGCTTTACCTTTGATTCCGAAGGAAAATACGAACTTTTTCGCCCGAAAAACTGCAGAGGTCTCGATCGGGAATCGAACTCGCGATCTCGGGAATAGAAGGCCGCTGAAGGCGAGAACGCCATCTGTATTGCCGCCGAGCCCACAGCTGGTGACTGGCATGATGGAAGATTCCAATAAATGATTTCATGGAGCAGAAACTGGAAACTTCCAAAGTATAAAGTACGTAAAGAGTAACGTCTGGATATGTGCATCTTATCTTGTACGTGCGCGTTTCATGAGATCGGAAAATACTGGTAAAACCGTGCTGCTTGAAAAAGCGAGCGCTTTTTGATTTTCGAATTTTTATTATGCTTTCCGTAAAAAAGAATTGATTACGTGTGTATCACCCAATCAGTGAAAAATGCGACTGTTCGAAAATAATATTTTTTGCTCCTTTTTTTGTCTTGACAACAGTCTCGTCATTGGTCTCAGGAGGATTGTTTATTGCTCGGACAAAAGTTTTTTTTTTCCTCCTAGTGATCTCACCGCACGGGTCGATTCTAGTGAGCAACTTTCGCGTAATTTTTCCCTCGGCGGACAACCTTGCAAGGTTGCGAATCGTATAATGGGGGCCAATGTGTCAAAATTCTGAACTTATTTTTTTCCCTGCATCGATGACGCATTATAATTCGAATAATTCCGTGTCATGGCCTACTTTTTTTCCTTTTTTTTTCCCCCTTCCTCAAAGCATGATATTCATTGTTACCTGGTTTCGTTGAAGATTTGACAAACGTTGCCCTATTTCAGCTTAATTTTTTTTTTTTGCATTAAAAATCTTGATCTTCACCCAAAACCACTTAAAGGAGAGTTTAGGTGAAGAAGACCTAAATAGCGGTATTTGTTATTTATTGGGCGTGGCAATGCTTCGCCTGCTAATTGTTTAAAGAACCGTGGCTTGGGGCTCTGGTTCCGAAAAAGTCATCTTCAGGGAAACATGTTGATCTAAATGAGGAACGAGAGCGTGCAAAGATGGTCGAACACTTGACCGTACAAGCAATTTGTTCACGTAAACTTAACGTGTAACCGTTTAATTACAGCAGGTGTTTCTCCCCATCTATCAATTGCGCATATCATTTTCATTGATTTAAATTTTTTTTCGCTTTGTCAAGGCCCTTCCTGCCAATTATACAAATTGAACCCGCAAGCAGCCCCTTGGGGGGCCTATGGCGAGGGAAATGTTGTGTTGGTTAGTCCTGGGACTGGTTTGTTAACAGCAGCGTGTCGTCTCCGGACTCCGACCCTCGATCCCCCAACAATCACGCCAGCTCCGATGTTGCCACGTATAGAATTATCACGAGACGGCGTTGCTTATGAATTATGGCACCTGCCGCATTCGGTTGCAATTGTCCGTTAGCGCCACTCGAATAGCCACCAGAGGGCGCCACACAAATTGGTGCAAACCGCTAAGTCAGCTAACATGCAGTGTGGTCCTTCGTCACAAGACTGTCCCCCAAAGCCTCACGCTAGGGTAGAGAAAAAAAAATATCGATAGCCAATTATAGTGAAGGTCAAATTTAGCGATAAGGTAAGAAAAATACCACCTGAGCTATCATGTTGAACATATGGTTGGCGAAAGTTAATAGGGTGGCCACGTATTTGGACAGGTCGGCAAAAACTTCAAAAAGGTATGAAAGCATGCAGAGGCCACAATCTTAAGTATTTACTTGTAATTGTTTAAGGTCCTCTATGATCCATCAAGATGGAAACACGAACTACATGAGGTGCAAATGGGGAAAAAGCAAATGTCATGTGAGTCCATGACAAACAAGATCTTCTCCGGTATGTACAATTGTCAGAATTAAAAAAATAAAATGAAAAATAATCACTATAAGAGACCGTGAGATAACCAGCCAGCAATAAAGCCAGCAAGACATCCATTTCTTCTTCTCAAAGATTATTATTTTAAAAGTCTGAATGAAACAGAATAACTAGAATGTAACTAAGTAGGTTATTGGGCATAGTGCTGCAGTTAAAGAGAACGGTGGTATACTGTATGCAAAGTCTACACCCACCATGAGCTTTTCCCCAGAAATAAATGTTCCGTACTTTGCTTATTTTTATAGGTTGAAATATTTTTTATTTGTTTTCATGTCGCTGCTTTGCACTTACTCGCGTCCTCTCATGTCGAACATTTTATTTGTTTCCATTCTTTTCTGATCGTTTATGGCGAAATAAAAAAAAAGTAACGCGATCCACATACGGCATGCTGCGAAACTCGTTAACTCGATGCAGCTGTACGGTGACGTCTGCTCTCTCTTGCAAGAACCCTCCGCATTAAATAATAACTTCTGGCAAAATTATCCTGTACCCAAAGACAATCTTCCACCCCTCCCCCACAACCCACAAACACCACCAGGCTGCACGGCCGGCGATAAAGGACAAACAACCAAAATGTAGATGTCAGTCGTGGTGAGACGTGATTTTTTTTTTTACACTTTGAAAACCAAGTCTATTTTCTCCTTCCCCTCTGGGCTTCGCATTTCCGTTAAGTGACGGCTGTTATTGGCCGTGGTATAAGTTGGTCGGAGCTATTTACTAACACCTGACTCTTGTCTCTCTCTATCCTCTCGTTTTGTCTTCGCCAAATGTCCTCCTGAGACCGCAGCACCTCAATTCGCCTGACACGAAAATGCAACAATCTAATTATTGCTTAGTCTTTTTTATCACCGTATCGCCTAGTGCACTACAGGTAATATTACTGCACCCTCGTGTCTCTATGGAGATGTGTGAGGGGAAGGGAAGGGATTTGGAATGGCAGCTGGAATACCGACAAGGCAACGAAACATTTCCCCATTATTTCAGCAAATTTGGAATATTCTAATGCACGTTTCCAATTTTTAGGTTTTTAGCATTCCACCAAAATGGTTGAGAACCTGATCAAGTCGCATTATTTCGTTTTTCTCTCTTAGGAAATGAACGTGTATGATTTCGGAGAAAAATTAATCTCTCCTAGTGCGATAGCCGATATTTGTATATCTTATATAAGAAATAAAATAATAAATTTTTAAATTTTTAAATCCTAACGCAAGAGGGGGGTCTCAGGAGATCTCACTGCAGGCATCATCACGTGCATGCAAGATCGATCGAGGTACACAAGCGTGTAAAATGACCCCCCCCCCTCTTCCCTATAACCCCCCTAACATCGCCCACCTCCCCACAATCCCCTTACCCGCCGCCACCAACACCACTACCATATACCGCCGCAGGCTGGAACATGTGCGTGAACCAGTATTGACAAAAGTCACATCTAGGTCTTGCACCTGTACGACTTTGGCTCCACACCTAGGCATTGTCCCACCAACAGAATGAAATCTCTAATGGCCAGTGCCACAGCCATAGTCCGCCACGTACCGTACAGTGCACACGCACAAGCTGGGCAGACTCTTGTCTGCACAGGCTGAGACAATTGAATTCTCGCATAAGCCTGTATTAGCCGTGGCGGCCGGCGACTGGAATGCGAAGTGACTCCCGTTTCCATTCGAATTCCAGTTTAATAATTATTATTTTTCATCACAGTAGTGAATATCTCCACAGGAGATTCTGTACCCCTCATGTAGCCGTGGCAATTATTGAGTGGCATATTTTTACCAGTGCCCCGAGATCGAATAAATGAGAGTCCGCGACGGGTATCGAACCCTGTATCACCAAACCGTAGCCCAGGTTCCAATACCGATTGGGCTTGTTCTATTAGAAGAAGGCAGATGGACATGGACAGGACATGCACATGCAAAATGGATGTATCCAAAAGATTTTTGACCATGTATTTCGGGATAAAACCAAAATTTGGTCACTTCGCCTTCATCATCGATTTTTGTATTCGTTTCAAACACTTTCAATTGAAGTGGAAGATATAAAAATATCGGACTTTATTTTACTGATTTTATTTATTTAATCAGTATTTTTAATTTAATTATACATCTGTATCGACATGTACATTTTTTACATCACCATCGTCCAACTTGCCTTTGAGCTAATTTCAAAAGCTTTTGTTTTC
The DNA here is from genome assembly GCA_033995665.1 of Melogona broelemanni. NCBI lineage: Eukaryota > Metazoa > Arthropoda > Diplopoda > Chordeumatida > Chordeumatidae > Melogona > Melogona broelemanni. Next base: position 6,678 of record JAUJYS010001113.1, on the reverse strand, counting down.
CCCCACAAAAGAAGGCGGACGCTTTAGAAGGAGAAAACCATTCCGTACAAAAACTGGCCCCTACTGACCCCCAATGACAAGCCGTCAATACGTCACTGCCAGAACAGAGCCGCCTGCCATTATATAGCACCACTGAAACAGACGTCTAAATCCATGCAAACCGCCTAATTCATCCCCTTCCCCCACTTCCCCCCTTACATTTTATAATGGTTTCCCCCCCCCCCCCCCCCCTAAGTCCTAAACCAATTCCACCATACGGTCACGGCGGTAAAGGAAAAAAAAATGCGCGGAGCGTTCAAATATTTATAAGAACAATTTCAACACCTGTGCCAAAAGAAGGGGACACGGAAAGTCCACGGAGGTCAGGAATTTCGTTCTGCCGAATCCGTTGTCTTGAAATTCGAAGACCTCTACATCCTCTGGGGCGTTCCTAACCTCTCCATGTTTGCATGAGTGCATGGTCGAAAATAAGAACGAATAAGTTTAGCAACAGCCAAGATAAAATCCTAAAAGTGCTCCTTTATTTTTACCCTGAAATACCTTGATTAGATGTGCGATATGGCATCATCATTTCGCTGAATGGATGATGACATTGATATTTACGGCACGCCGCAGTCCAGTCGATTCTCGGCGCGGGCTCTCTCGTTTATTCGATCCCGGGGTGCTAGTGAAAATGTTCTCCCTTACACTTTGCCTAGGCAACACGAGGGGTACAAAATCTTATGCAGGGATACTCACTACAGTGAGGGGAACGTTGTTATTGCCTATGTAACACGAAGGGTACAGAATTTCCTGCAGTGATATTCACTGAGTGAGGGGAATTTCCCCACTAAAAAAAATCCCTACTTAAAAAAAAATTAACTGACAGTTTTCGATAACTCTCTTTGTTATAAGAGAGATTACGACATTTTTTTTTTAAATCACCGTAGTGCCTAGTGCACTACAGGATTACTGCACCCTCATGTCTCTATGGAGATGTGCGAGGGGCAGGAGAGGGATGGGGAATGGTACCCCAGTACCCCTACAGTACCCCAGGCAAACGAATAAACGAAAGCCTGCGCCAGGAATCGAACCCGGGACCGACGGCTTCGTAGGATGTTGCCATACCCATTGAGCCATCGGTACGTACAATTATATATATCTAATCAATATTCTAAGAGGGACCCCGGCGGTTGGTAACCGCCATTGCCCAAATCGCAAGCAAATGTTGAGTCATCTGCCAAAATCCTATAATATTCCCTACCGTAGTCGAATTACCAAAATTTTACAATAGACAATAAAAATGGCGTGGGTTTCGTCTACTTCCACAGGCAACCTATAAAAAGTACATCATCGGTTCGCTCTTGAATGCTCAAATACGTAAGGTGGTATTGCAAAAAATACCTGAATTTCAACGGGGAAAAAATTGTATCTACTGTGGACATGGTGAAATAAATCTGGAATCGGCCAGTGGTGTCGAGTTTTATGAGGAGTAAACAGGACTGGAAGTTTTAAACCACGATTCTCTGTCGTGGGCGGATCGTGATTCGTGACAACCGAGAGAGGGAGGGGGTGCAGAATTGTCGCCCGCAGTTACAAATAAAGAAACGGATGCTGGTCTGCACATAAAAGTAGAACTGCTATTGTTGTTACGACTGGGAGAAAATCTACTGGGGATGGGCTGCGAATAATGGCTGGGTCTATGACAAGTACAAAAGTAATTACAGCACACTTTAAAAGAACCAAAAAAAAAAAAAACACAACTAAGAAACACAATTAAAAAAAAAAAACATTTTGTCAAGACTATCGCCAACTATAATTTAGCAAACCTGCTTCAGATTTTTGTGAAAACAGAAAATCTCATCTAGTGCGCAATTACTAGAATAGAATAAATTGAGAAAAACTGATTAAACATAAATAAAATCAGCGATGTTAAAGTCCGATAGTAAGACACTTTTAATCCGTCAGGTACAGAGGACCGTAGAAATCTTCCTCGGCCACGCTGCACCTTTCAAAAATCACGTGCACATTAATTCAAATAAAAATGGCGAATCCACGGAGCAAATCGTGAATTGTTCCATCTTTTAAATGACCCCTTATTTAATAAGAACCCATGTTCAATTTCATGGAAAGAGAACATGGTGGCTCGCATCTTGCAGGTGAGGAGGTTAACCCAGAGGGGCGCCAACCTCAACTGCTGCCCAGGGTATGCACCCAAAAAGCGTGCTGCGCACCAACCGGGATAGGAGGATAGGAATCGCCCGTTTTCGACCATCCACTTATCTTCATTGGTTTGACCTTAGCGTTTACTGTGGCAAACGGCGCGTGAAATCTGTGCGGGGGCACCAGGGGTTGCGCGCATAGTGGATACGCGCCGGCCACTGGCGACCGACGAGGCCGACGGAACGGTCAGCGCGCGCGCTCTCTCTCTATCTCACTCGTGCTGGTGGATTTGCATGATGGTGGTGGGGGTCTCAACGGGTTGCGAGCTAGGCCAGAGCCGGCTCGCCTGCTAACGTCCGATAGCCCCGAAATACCACGCTGGGGGACTCGTAAAAGGATATTTGGGCGGCCGATAAGTGCTGCAGGGGCCGTATATTGATTGGGTTAGCCCATGCCTCCGTGCTAGTAGGGGAATGGTTAGAGCTACTTTGGATAAAGCGGATGACCCGTGCGGGTCTTTCAGATGATATTCTCTGTTAATCCGTATGGGTCAGGCGGTAGGTGGAAAGTTTAACCGTCTGAGATCCGACCCTAAATCCTTTAGTAGAGCAAGATGCAAAAATGGAAAAGATCATTCTAAACTGAAATGGAGGACTGAAATGATGGACTAAAAAAAGAAGATAAAAACCATTAACAATACACACACAGCGCGTAATTTGTTTATTATTTTATTTTTAATGCGTTGGTATACCACTAGAAACGTTCCCAACTTTGCTCGGGTGGTCATGTGATGTAGTCATGCGCCAGGTAAGCTGATTTTAAGATGTAACTGGGGGAGTTTTTCTATAGCAGAAAGCAGTGGTCATGTGATGTATATAGTTTGGATTGGAATAACGAAGCTTCTGTTATTCCAATAATTTATTTTGCTAACGTATTTGGATTGGTCACATTTTACAACGCCAATATGAAGAATAGTTGCTTAGGCAATGGACAGAACAGTGCTGCTTTCCAATTTGCAATATCAGGGGGCAGCAACACGATTTTGCTTAAACAGCGGGCGTTTGCATAGTCAAAAAATTCGCTTGTGCGGCGCTTCCCATTGATACATTACGTATTACAACAGTAAGCCAAGCACGATTCCAGTCTTCACCGCTAGGTGGCACGCAGAAAAGTAGTCAGTCTCATACAGGATACAGTTTCGATCCGTTTTCGATCGGCGCGCGACTTAATATAAAAACTGAGTTTCTGAAGACGTCCCGCGTGAAATCGTCTCGTTGACGATGGGAAAGGGCGCGACGTGTCTAGTCATTGAGACAACGCTCCCTTAACATAGTGCCAATGCCCAAAAAAGTGGTACAGGCATGCACAGGCATGCATACGTCTGTGTACATGTATACGTGAGCTTGCGCGCGCGCGTAAACAACGTAATTTATCTAGGCGACGAATTAATTAATTTAGGAACTTTACGTTCAAGTTATGTGTTTTGTGAGACCGAAAGTTACGTCGCGTCGTAAATAAAATGGCATTCCTGATGATGCGAGAGAGAAAGAGAAAGAGCGCGAGGAACGCACGCCGGCGACGAAAAATAAAAATAAAAAAATCTACCAAACGCAAGAGTTTATGCGGTAGACTTGCAGACGGGGGTCGGACCGAATATTCCGAGAAATATTTTTCGCCATTGATTTTGTCGTGAACGGATGGGCGGATTTGTCTAATTGTTCCAGACGGAAAAGAAGACGAAAGAATTAAGACTTTTACACTTTTTAAAAATATATTGGAAATGATTATCTTTTTTCCCCCCGTACTATAGGTTGAAGAGACCCAAGCTTCTTACCAACAGTTTTTGTGGAAACTTAGTGAAATTATGTTTAAAAAATATTTTTAGAACTCGGGCACACCAAATCTTATTTAGATAAACGTTATACAGATGCACATAAAACAAGTGACCCTTAGAGCCAGGTTTATATCTAAGGTTCGAATGAAACGGCGAAAATGTTCTATGCAATTTTTGTTGCCGAAAATAAATAAAAACAAACCGATCTTTATTCCCACTATTATTCCTAATATTATTCCCACTTCTATCTCTCTGTTCCCACTACACTATTTCTAAAGGTCAATTCTACAAGGCATAAAAAACGTATTAAACACGTCAAAATATATCAAAATTATGTCTGCTACCAAAATTTTCGTTCCGCCACATTGATCCTTGATTATGAAAAAAAAAATTAACTATTTAATTTGTCGAGGTAGCTTTTTTAACAATCGTCATTCCAATATTTAGATTACCACAAACTGCACACCATCTCTGGTACTTTTGGAATCACCCATCTGACTGAATGTGCCCGCGACGCAGAGAGAAAGATTGGCGAATATCGCGAGACGTTAATGACGTCACGCGGTTAGGCTTATTTCACAGAGACGGTTTCGAAAAGTAATCACTAATTATTGTTGCTGCGGCTATACGAAGGTGTTTCAACTGTGTGCCCCCGCCAACCTTTTGATCCGGATCCATCGTGTTCTTCCCTCTCCCTTCCCCCATCCCGCATACTCCTGGCCAACTCTGTAGACGATATTAAAGAATTTACTGGCATCACCTTTCCCCTCGATTTCGCCTCATTCTTATCCCCCTCCCCATATACTAAGAACGAATAGCGTTGGCCAGCGAGCACCAGCGATGATCAAACAGTTAAACGCGTTGCGATGATGTTTGATAGGCAAAAAATAATCAAGTTAAGTTTGGTTTCAGTTTCAAAACGCAATGATGTTGACTTTGGTCTCAATAAACTGTTGTTACTAGGCTTCAAACCTAAATAGGGATGTTTAACTTATACCTGACAACGCACAGGCTCGGGTCACACGGCTGTACTTGTGCGTACGAATTTCTCCAGCCCAAAAAATTCCGCGGGTCTCGGTCGCGGATTGAACCCGTGTCACAGACATATTGCTACGCCACATGTCACCTCTAGCTGATGGACACCTTTTGGAGGGCAATAGATTTTAAAAATTAATTTTAAAAAAACTATTTTCTAAAGCAGCGGGCGTTTACAAAGACAATGTATTGTTGCCCGGGTAAGGCAATCACACAGAACAGTGTTGCTTTCCAATTTGCCATTTCGGGGCAGCAACACGACTTCATAAAGCAGTGGGCATTTGCATGAACAACTAAAAAAAGTTCTAAGTTTCTCTCGGAATAAAGAAGATTTTCGTATAAAAAAATTAAGAAATCTAGTGACTAAAAAACGCTACCGGGAACTGAAACCACAATCTCGGATATACCAATCCCTAACCAAGGCGGATAGAAAATTGCTAGGCACAGCTTTACCCAAACCTTCGCGATTCCCCCATTATTCCCATTGCCAAACCCCAAAAAGTGTGCGGACCACCGTAGCATACAAAATATCACCGACCAGCAACGACGTAGCCGGGTTCGATGACGCTTACACACATACTACAGCACACGAGGTTTAACTTTTTAAGTTTTAACCCCCTTGACATCGCATTGGGCGTCGCGGCCGCCCAGCCTCTCTAACAAAACTTTGTAAAATTACAAGTGTCAAATTTAATTGGACGGATTTGGTAAATGGGACGAAAAATGAAAACGCGTTCGCGTCGATGAGCAAAAGGCGACCCCGCCGCCGGAGAACGCGCGCGCACGCGCAAGATGGGCGCGACCTTAGGCAATATATAGGGCAGTCAGTAACACGAGTACAGACGCGGGTTGGTCGTCTCGCACGATCCCGTGTTATTGTACGAAAGGGGTTACGCGGCCTTGGTGGGGGTGTTCATTTTCGACTGTCACGATGATGACCGTGATGAACTTTGGTCAAGAATGCGCGCTCGCCAATTAAAATCTGATGCTCAGATTCGTGTCATCGTGAGCTATGTGTGTTTTCGACGAAACTGAACAGAAAAGGTCAATGATTATCCATGTATGCAGAGTGCGTTTTCCTTGCCCGAAACCCATCAATTTGAACGATTCTTTCAATATAAAAATTGTACAGAATTAGAGGAAAAAAATTGACGAGTTTTATTCGAAAGTTACGAATTTAAAATTTTCAAATTGTACAGAGGAAAAAAGACAATTCAATTTTCAATGAACATCAATCAACTCGCACATCTCCATAGAGACATAAAGGTGCAGTAGTGCACTAGGCACTACAGTGATTTTAAAAAAAAATCTTTTGTCACTAGACTTAAGCCAAATGTGGGTCATAAATTTACACAATTTAAAAAAACAAATTTACACAAATTACCGAAATGTAGCTGTTCAAAAATCTTTTGTACATTTTTTGAATAACTGCAAATCGTTGTTTTTTAAAATTATACTTTGAAAGTATTTCATCAGATAAATTGTTATTTCGAATGTGCAATAAGTCAAGTGGTTGATTTTAGGGAAATTTTTAGCGATATGATGTTTGATTTCTGTTTCGAAAAATTTGTATAATTTTTGTGAGAGTAAAAAATCATCGAATCGGCCCAGTTGGAGAGCACTTGTTCATGGCGTCACCAGGAATCGGAAACGACTCGACGGATCAT
>JAUJYS010001112.1:0-18752 GCA_033995665.1 Melogona broelemanni | reverse complement strand
GTACATCGCCGGGAAAGAGACGAAACTTAGTTCGTCTCTATCTAGGCGCTGTACCAGACCTTGTCCATCTCATAATATTACTACGTACATCTTTAATCAAATTGAATTAATTATAATAAAACAAACATTTTACTAATTTAAACAAAAATGTTTTCATTTAATGTTTTTTTTAATCACCGTAGTGCCTAGTGCACTGCAGGATTACTGCACCCTCGTATCTCTATGGAGATACAATGTGAGAGGCAGGGAAGGGAAAATGAATCGCAGCTGGAATAGCCAGGCTGCAGGATCCACCCCTAAGCTTTGGACTCCCTAATAGAAGCTCATGGGTGACGCCAGTACCACAGGATCGAATAAACGAAAGCCTGCGCCGGGAATCGAACCCGGGACCACCTGCTCAGCAGAATGTGACCATACCCACTGAGCCACTGGGGGATCGATGTTAAATCTTTGTTTTAAATAAATTTACGGTCAAGCACGTGGTTGTATCTGATCTCATCACACAAACCTTCGCTGTTCCTGGTTAACCCAAATCTTCTTCCCGCCACGTTGCGTTTTGAACTCGGGACCCGCTTTGACCGCTGAACCACCACTCAGGAGCCGCGAACCACACCTGAACCAGGTAGAACCACCTACGCGCCACGTGCATATCGTCGTCAGAGAATTCATCTTGGGGACGAGCCACGGAATCCCAACACTAAAACAATTTCCTATCCACAAATGTAGAAAATTGCGTTACAGAACATCAATGCGCGGTCCAAAGTTGAACAAGTATTTCCATGTCACCATTAGTCTCATTAATAAAAACTGTGATTATCATCTGTCCATAATCCACGACGCGCGATTCACGTAACAAGCCGGAGCTCACAGTGGTGGCCTCACGTGTCATGGCTAACGTTCTTAATTGATGCGATGCAGCTGCGTTTGCTAGGACGCTTTGCCGTTTGTCACTCGCGCAGCTCTGTCACGAGGAGCACATCTGTGTCACGTGGACTTACGGCCACGTGCGTCATTCTGACAATCGAGGTTTGAACAGTCCAACAGCCAATCTACGCAAGGACAGGTTGGAAGCACAGTATATTTAATTGTGCCCCGTTAGATTGATAGTTGTGAAGTGCACAAATTTGTGAATATCTTTTTAAAATTATGCTGCTTAATTTTTATGGAGCGCGAAATATAAATTTTGATTATGCTAAAGATTGTGACATCATTTAAACGATCAATTTTAACAGTCAGTGACACATTCAGTGCACGTTTAAATGGCTCAATGTTCACGTAATATAGGTTGAAGATAATATTCATAATTGACACGTACATTGTATTTCTGTCCTTGGCGTCATAAAAAAAAAATGATTGAAACTAGTTTAAGCTGATAAGAAAAAAATCTTTATGACCCAGTTCAACACAATATGCGAATTCATCAATTCTCTACTTACAATATCCGAATTAACTAAATAAATATCGATAGTTCACTATCGGTAGTCACAATACTATCAACAGTATCAAAATACTTTCAACTAAATATTTAACGAATTATAAAAATTAGTTATGATTATTACTATGATGAAAATATACTGATGATGAAAAACTATACTTGTAAAAGCAAAAATTATAATTGTAAGAACTTAATTTTTTTAAATACTTTCAGCTGGTCGATGTTACACCAGCCAGGCCGGGTCCACAGTAATATTTTTGCTTATTAAATTCCTACCATTTAACTTAAACAACGACATGAAATAATTATTACATAGAACTATTTCGAGATTTTGCCACTCTCAGTTCGTCTTCTTTTTTTTAGGATCGCTGTACCGAAGCCGTTTGCTCTCTTCGTTTTGACCTGAAACCTGAAATAAACTCAGGCAACTTAAAAAATGCGTGGTTCTATTTATACCCAGGCCAAACAGCGATGCTGTGTTGTGTAACTTGCTCTGCGCTCTATAACAAAAAGAACAGATAGACTAAACGAGCACGGAAATAAATGGCTGCATACAAACACGTTCTAAAGATCTTTATTTATTTATTTGACTAGTGGACAAATCCTTCATTTACAGCACATTTTTACCTCAAAGCTTATCGAGTGACAAGAGTAGAGAGGTGACCAAGAATTCCTCAGTTACAATAGAGAAATATATTTGTTTTCTTTTCACATATATTTTTTTAGGTTTACATTTTTTTCTTCTTTTTCACTTCCTCTCCCCGCCCACACAGTACTGTCCTCCAATCCTTGCTACACACAATCACAGTACTGTCAGACACACTAAATCGGAAATACAGTTGAAAAGCACTTGAGGAGTTTGAAAAAGAAAAACAACACTCCTTTGTCAGCGAAACGAACGAACGGGTAGGGGAAACATCTTCCGGAACAGTGTCAAAAAAAATAAAAAAAAGACTCGCAAAGTCCTAATCAGAGATTTACAGGGTGAGGGGCAAAAATCCACACCCATTTTTATTTTTAATAACTGGAAAAGATAATCTGATTTTTATAAAAATTTGGTACAAATGATAATAAAATGTCAACCTGCATTTTACCTATTTAGATTGGTGCTCCAAGCTTGCTTTATCAGATTTTTTTTAGCTCATCCAAGCTGCTAATTCCTGTTGTGGATATTTTGATCACCAAATGTAGGTTTAATATTTCATCATTATTTGTACCAAACATTATAAAAATTGGATGATCTTTCAAGTAATTAAAAATATAAAATGGTTATGGAATTTTTACGCCTCATGGTGATCACAAATTCTAATTTATTTTGAAAAATAATATTCTTTGATAAACGAGAGTTCACCTTTCCTTTCGCGCGCTGTACCGGAACATGTTTCCCTATTCGTTTAAATACAACGACGTCCTATCTTGTCGACGTCCTAAACGTCGTATACTATTAGAGAAACGAACAAAATATCCAAGAAACTGTACGTCCAGGGAGAGTTTTGTTCGGAGTCTGTTCAACTAAAACATCCTAAATAATCATTTTCTTCGTGTTTAATTGAAATACTCTGGTGTAATTTCTATAATTTAATTGTCGTACTTTATTTTTTTTTTACCACAAATACTTATGTAATTTGCAAACCAAGCCATCATTTTCCATTACTTGAAGTGTTCCCATGAATGTACGTACAAGCATCAAGCATGTTATATTCTAAGAAGCTCTCCCAAAGGTCATTAATATTTCAAGAGGTTAAACCTATAGTGATGTAAATATATTTTTTTAAATTTAAAAAATGCAACCAAAATATCATGCCCATGGAGAAATTCTAATAACAAAGTTTATCAATGACTTACACCACTATGGCTTTAACCTCAATTTGATGAACAAGGCTAGTCCAGTTAATAAAATCAGCTGTAGTCTCCAATCTAGTGTTATCAGGTTTAACAAAATGTCAAAATCACATGTGTGTGTGTGCATGCCATTGGCATTCAGAGGTGCAAGCTATAATGAAACATAGTATCAGGTGGGGATGGCTATAGCCTATAGGACTGCATACTGATGATTCACATCAGTTACAACTGAAACCTTCCTAGCGGTGTCAAAAACAACAAATAACGCTAACAGACATCCCCCAACGATCTCACCAACAAAACACTAGATGCACCCTGAACCACTCAAACTGATTCAAATATTCAACTTTTCTGTGGGATAAATAAGACAGGTTAATTCTAGCCCTGGAACATGTAACAAATGATTGCGAGGTAAAAACATTGTAAGCCAAAGTGCCTTCAGGCTGTGAGGGGTGTTGCTAAGTACAGTGTCCTAATCAGAAATCAACTAACAATTAAAAAAAACAATCAGGTTCAAACAAACATTCAGTGGCGATTGACCCATGCATGCAACAAACACAGAGCTTGCTTATTTTTCGGCGAAAAGAAACACCTTGTGTTATCTTTAGAAAGGCAAAATGTTTATTTTGCACTAATTTCCAATTTTGAAGCAATCATTTACAAAATGTTAACAAATTGAAGAAAGCTAAAAAAATTGACGTTGGGAAATGTTGTAGCAGGCAAACACAAAATGAACAAAAAATAGCTTTGATGACATTCATAAAATAACTTATTAAACCTGCAATTATATCAGCCACTTCTAAACGGCATCTACTTAAAAAAAAACCGAATAACAATGAGATCTACAGTTTCACAGCACCAAACCAGAATTAACAGGATCCAGTGTCAATAGTTATTTTCTAATAGTTTAAATTGTTGTAAAATAAAGCTGAATTCCAGGAAGCAATTCTTTTTCATCCAAGAAATTTTAATGAAATCCAGACACTCAATACAGATAAATTAACTAACCGATTAATTCTGATTTGATCTGTTAGCTCTACACAAGTTCCCATACACAACCCTTCGGTATTCAACTAAAGTGGAGAAAAAAAGCAAAAACAAAACACAGTATCACGACGTATCGCAGGCTTTAAAATCAGAACTAACATATCTGACATCATCTATATATACAAGTTCCTTTTTTTTCTCTAAGTCAAGGATATACAGATCTCCAGGTAAAACATGTTTGCTACTTCAGTAGTTAGGGGTGATGTGAACCAAATTTTAACAGAGAAAATTCGTACCTCAAACAACCATATATACAGTAAACTGTATATATCTTTAAAACGTGAAGGTGTAATTTCAAAGACAACAACATAAATTGAGGCTTAGAGGATTTAAAATAACATAGTAGTAACACAATATCAACAAATGTTGCATTTTTCCAGCAAAAAATTGATATTGTTTACTTGAAATAAAGTTTCATGTAGTTCACACCATTTAAAAGTCAACAAAGTTTTCAAACTTCATTAATGCATATTCGTGAACATATTTCTAAGTTGCTTTATGGATTCCTCTAAAACGAAATTCATATTTATCTTCAATATTGAAAGCAATGGAAAATCTGGATTAGGAACACATGAGGAGCAAAAAAAAAAAAAAAACTCAATCAAAACAAATGATATCACAGGTCTCAGGTGTTTTCCCCTCACAAATAAGGTAGCAATTGGTGTTCATTAAAAGTAATTTGCATAATTATAAGGCAGGTCGTCGATAGCATAGTCACAGCAGAACCTGTGGCTAGTTGGGAGATGATGGGAAACTAATTTCGAAATTAAACAAGCAAATGTGAAATATTATTGGGATAAAACCTTTTATTTATATATCGACATTGAGCATAAACGTTCTTTTAGAGATCTTTTCAAAATATTTAATTTTTTTCTTCAAAATTCGATAGATTAAAATGAGACCAAGCTGCGCACAAAATTTTAGCTCTTTAGGGCGTGTGCATGTTGGTTCTAAACGACATGAAACCGTCAAACAATCAAGGTACATGCCAAGTTAAAAATAAAAGGTTAAAAAAAGTAGACCCAAAACAAAAAAAAAACAAGAAGCAGCAAAGACATACAAATTGCCTTAAATTTATCGAATTTCGAAATTTGACATAGCCAATATTTTTGGCGCCAAAATTTCTCACACTTTTCAGAATAACCAATTTCAAAAATCAAATAAATCAAAGTTTGGGAACTTAAAGAAGCCAGATTCGACCAACAAATGGAATGTCCAAAAAAATGCATGAAGGGGAAAAGGGGAGAAGGTTTCACGAATATCTGTATATCCTTGATGTCAATATATAGTTAACATAATTAAAATAGGAATATCTCATAAATAAATATACTGCTAATCTTGCGACTGTACAGGATATTATCACTAATAGTAGTTGCACAGGTTTCCAACATTCACAAAGCTCCTGTTCACGTCATGTCCTTCCCCCCCCCTCATCATCAAACACCTCCAACACAAATATTCACTTTGTAGTTTTTTCAGCTTGTGATATGTGAAATGCGTTTTTAGTTCATTACTTAGTTGGGGAGGCATCAGTGCCCGACAACGATTCTAAATGTAGAATAAATATAATATATTTCTTTCCACACGGTTGCTAGTGCATCTTAAGCTGAAATATTGTGGCTGCTCTATCAAGATGAGTTTTTTTTTAATCTTTGTAAAGTGCAAAGAAAAAGCAAAAGAACAAACAAAAAGCCATCAGTTTTTCCGTTGAATTGCAAGTCTACTAAAATAAAACATTGATCCAATTTTTAAATATTAAAAAAATGTGTGTTGTGCTGGCTTCAATCAGAAGTGCAAATTACTGATCAAAATAATCTAATGAAACATATTTAGAAGATCGTTGAATTCAAGAAATTTAAATCAGGTATTAATAAAATGCATATTAATACACAAAACAATTTTTGAAAAATCTTTTGCACCTTGAGGCAAAAAAAAAAAAATGAACAGAATTTACTTCTGAGAACCCACCATAAAAATTTCGAACAATTTGAAAAAAAAAAAAGAAAGAAAAAAAACACCACAAATGTTCTAAAATTGGCAGAAAATGTTTCAAAATTTTAAAACCAAAATATTTCCGGACCAAACTTTGGCTAGAGATTGTCAAGCGAGTGAAACTTTTAAATTGCAAGCAATACGACTTTGTCAAAAAATGAAATAAGGGCTTTGTAATCTTCATCCTGGAACTTAAAAATATTTCGGGCTTGTGCAACACCAAAAAAAAACAACAGCAAATGTCCAACAGACTGTGCAGATGAGACGAGATCTTTATCGTCACATCAAATAGGATCCAACGTGAATTCACAGTTCCTTATCAAGACATACGTCCAGATAACTTTACTGAACCCATATCGCGGTTCAGATATCTATATTTACAATCTAGGGATGGGTGGGGAACAAGGTAAACAAAACAAATGACATCACATATCACTCTGGCTCAACTCTGCAGAAAGGCATTAAAAATGGTTTCAGCATCGAACAAACAAACACACAATTTTTTTTAAACTTGCTAGTCTTCGGCGAAAAACTTACATGGTTTCATAGGTACACACACTGGTTTTGAGACAATACAGCAGGGTTTGCACCATCGATCCAATTCATCAATTTAGGCTCCATACAGCAAAGTTTTTAAGAAACTTTTGCATTCATATGCAGTACTTCGTTCAAGCAACGTTGTAACATTTGTTCAAGGAATGGCTCTCTCCTTGGCTACTCTTACACTACATAACGCTTTCTGGCTAATGTTCAGTTTACGGACACAACGGAGAGGACAGGGAGCGCCCGAGCGAAGCGAAGAGCGGTTTGCAAAAGACCGGAATTTACAGGTGAGACTGACTTGCCTAAAAAAATAAATAACATGAAGTGACAGATCACGTGAGACTGATATAATAAGCAGTCTATGCGGTAAGTAAACATTGCGGTCAGTCTCACGTGATTTGTCACTTCATGTTATATTTTTTTAAGGCAAGTCAGTCTCGCCTGTAAATTCCGGTCTTTTGCGAACCGCTCTTCGCTACTTTTCGCTTCGCTCGGGCGCTCCCTGTCCGCTTCGTTGTGCCCGTTAACTGAACATCAGCCCAAAATTATTAAGTTAAAAATTATAATTGTTCAAATCATAACATTGATCGTCACGTGATCTCTAGTGTATCAAATAATTGAGCAGTTTTGTTAACGTTAACATGTTTCATATTTTTTTTTTGTTATATTACCGCTGAAACTATGAGGCTGAAAATATTCAAACGAATCCGACTGCTTGTTCGTGCAATTTTTTTTGTAGTCAATACAACAAAATCTTCAGTAGTTCTTTCAAGTATTTGAATAGACATTAGTTTCAACGACTACTAGAAAAGATGGGAAAAGACATCTTATCAGATAATATTTAGTGTATTATCGTCAAACACGACAAACTGAGGATCTTCCATGTACATGTTACAAGTTTATAAGATCCTAAATCCTCAAAGATCCGATATTATTAAACTACGTCACTACCTATAAAATTAAACTGAAATAATCATTTGTATCTGCAATTCCCTTCCTACGAGTTATGATAAATTCCTACGAGTTATGATAATTAACGGTTTCTTGTCAAAATTATTTGATGCTCGCCAGAAATCTTGATGTATCGTGTATGAATCATTTCCATCATACTTTTCATATTACAGTAAATATGAAAGTATCAGTCATACAATTTTACATCAAATCGACATTGGCATTTGAGGCACGTAGACGTATTCACGGAAATGATTATGTTTGTCACGCGGCAGACAAACACTCCCATCATTTATTTATTTTTTTTTAAATTTATTTCGGATCAGTGTATTGAATAGCACTACAGGAGGTTATTGTATCCCTCGTGTCGCTGTGGCAATATGTGAGGGGCACATTCCAGTACTACAGAATCGAATACACGAAAGCCTGCGCCGGGAATCGAACCCGGGACCACCCGCTTAGTAGACTGTGACCATATCCACTGAGCCACGGGGGATGCACGCACACAACAACCCGGGACCACCCGCTTAGTAGACTGTGACCATATCCACTGAGCCACGGGGGATGCACGCACACAACGCTTTAACCTAATACCCATGTCGAAATTACTATACTCTACTCAATCGTGAGCACGTTCAAGCATAAAACGCTTCGACAAAGTTAAAACCAAAAAAAATGCAGTACAGGGTGACCAAAGAAAGAACAATCTCGAGTGGAACGAACGCCCCAAGCGGATCACCAACACGCACGATAAACGTAGCCGCCATCTTTGAGAGTGGGCTCCGTCAGCGTGTAACCAACGAGGGTGCAACAAGCAATGTCCGGGACATAAACAAACAAATTACTCAAGATTGATAAAAGGTGAGGGCCTGATCAACTGAGTAAACTGATTGAACAAACAGGTTGGCAAAGCAAACAATGGAGGCTAGTATTATTTACATATATATTTGGTTCACCACGGAATATAACAAACAAGGAAACAGATTTCGACAAAACTAATCAGGTTTTAAGATGTCGTTTAAAGCTTGTAGGTTGGCGGCGTCTTTTTCCATTTAATCAGCAATTAAGAAAGTATATTCTTAAACAACACATTAAATCCGCCATTAGAAAGCTGTCTTCTTAAACAACTCATTATTTTCGCAATTAATGAAACCATTTTAGTCATTAAATTCTCCTGACAAGGTACGTAAAACTTAATTGAATATTGGATGTTTTTATTTTCACTTTCCTTGCTTAGAAACCCTGTAAGAAATAAAAGCTTTCCTGTGTTTTAAGACTGTAAAGGGATTAATCAACCATAGGCCCCTCAAAAGGGGCTGCTTGAGCTTGAGGGTACAAATTTTAAATTGTAAGTCAAACATACTTGATCACCACGAAAAAAAAATAAAGATTCAAAATTGATTAAAGCCAAACTGAATGAAAAATATTTAGTGCAATAGCCCAATGCCGTGATTCGGATTGGCACGTGAAAAGAAAAGAGGGGCGTTAGGAAAACAAGATCGGACCCACCTGTGGAGCGTATGTTGTGACTAGGAAGGCGTTCGTACGACCCGGATGGTCGTAGTCGTGCATGGCGGCGGCCGTATAGAGAGCCATCAACTCGAGGGCCGGAAGATTGGCCCCCATCACGCCGTACGTTTCCTCCGCGTTAAAGCTTTGCCTCGTGACAAGACCCGGACTGCTCGTACCATTTTCTGGATGGGAACCAAGTGATATATGGATCATTACGGATGCTGCACGAAGCACGGGTCACGGATTAACCCGCTTTCATCATCGTCGAGACGGCGAATCAGCACGGGACGAAAAATTCCGATTCCAATTCCCCCTGTCGTCGCATTTAACAAGGTGTTGTCGTTTTGTATTTACATTGATGGTTTGTATTTTTTTGCGGCAATCTACGCTTGCGTTCCACTGTAATTGACCTTTAGCGGGGGGGGGGAGAGGAAATGGCGTCATTTCTTTTAGCGAAAATTAATAATCTTATTTTTTTTTTGTCCGGTAGAAACCTAGCGAGCATCTGAAATACTAGTCAATAATTTATTAATGTGTTTTTTCCACACTTCTAGCCTAATAGTGGACAAAAATTTCGTAAGGAAATTCTATTAAAAAAAATGCTGGTTTTTATAAAATTCCAAATTCCATTGTAAAAAGAACAGCTTCGTTCAAAAGAAGAAATGCCAGAATGTCTCGAATCAAGAATTTATGGCGTTCGAAGTCAGTCGGTCGTCTTGAAAGAAAGTCTAAGAGAAGCGGCAGCGAAAAAGGCAACACAGCCATTGGTTTCTGGCAACGAGAAAGTAATTTATAAATAATACAGCAACGACACAAAGATGGGAATAGGAGAAGGGGGTTGGGGCCGGAGAAGAAACAAATGGGAGTTGACTGGGCTTACCGGATTTTTGTACTGGAGGCGGAGATTCAGTTTCCAATGGTAAATGAGTAAAACCAGGTATTGGCTGAGAGGTGAGGTAGAAAACCGCATGCAAAACGTCGGCTGCGTGCATACGATTATGATCTGAAAACAATCAATAAATATTGCAACATTAAACAACACCTATATACACAATTAAAAATAAAAACAAAATAATACATGACAATTTTGCATCATGTGAGAGAGAACCCAATACACTAAAAAATATTTTCCAACTTTGAGAAAATCGGGCACTAGCGAAAATAAAACAACCCTAAAATTTGAAACGCATATACACAGTATATCAAAAAAGAAATTAAAAGAAAAACTACTTACATGGTTTATCCCGATATCCACTTTCTAACGTGTGAAAGTACGACAAGAATTCCTGAATGGGGATACGAAATGTATCAAAAAGCCCAACTTCCATAAAAACTCGATAGCACATCTGTAAATGAACCAAAAAATAAAAACCTCATCGTAAAATAAAAAAAAACATATATAACCTTTCTAAGAATAAACGCAAGGCGACGCTTCAATTATCTCTTGCTTGTATTCGAATACTTATTGCGTCTAGCCGTAGTGAGCAAGATAAGCCGGAGCATTTTAAATTGCGGCAAATAATGCTGTCAAAAGACGTTTGTGAAATAACATTCATTTCTCTCCTCCAATTTTAATAATCGCTGACATTCTTAGAATTTCGTCGCAGAGAGAATAAATATGCCAACAATCATAAGCCTTTATCCATCGAACTATTGTTTAAGATGTCGCTAGGTTTTATTAGACGATCGAGTCACCGTCGGGGCACGATCACGTCCTCTGTCGGAACCCGGGATATCATTTGTCCAAGACTTAGACTGTAGTGTAGTGAATGCGGTTTAGTAGGGGGAAAAAACTGTCAAAAAATCAACCCTGGTAAACCACCAAAGAGATCGGAGACAAGGTGACGCAAACTTTTTTGTTTATAGGCCTATTCTAGACAAGGCGATCGTAATGAGATCTGTTCTAGAGTGCCGGAAAAGTGAGATATAACTCTGGGAGGCGCCAACATTCGAAAAAGTTTATCTGTCCTGCCTGACATTGGCTCGCCTTGGATTTGGGTTGTACCGCAACCCAAGCACTGCAGGATTCAAAGTTTCGCGACGATGATTCAACTTACATTTCTGTCAAAAGAATGCGAATACTGAGGAATTGGCTAATCTATAGTTACTGAACAATTTTCCTGGCGTATGGAATGTTATTTTTTTCTGCAATAATATGTTGTTATTCACCGTAGTGGATTACTGCACCCTCGGATCTCTATGGAGATATGTGAGGGAATGGGAAGGGATGGGGAATGGCAGCTGGAATAGCCAGGCTGCAGGATCCACCCTTAAGCTTAAGTTAAAATTTAGGGAGTCCAGACTCCCTAAATTTTGAGTTTGAACATTGAAATGAATAACAATACAATATATTTTATACACGTCACGGTGCTATGACACTATGCGAGAGCCATTTTAACGTAATTCGTGCTCACGTGCGTCACGTGCCATAATATCACGTGCTTCGTGATTGAAAAAACAAGAGCCTGATCCGGGAATCGAACCCGGAGTCGTCGCACCACAAGTTGGTCGTTTTACCGACTGGACTACGACGATATCGGCTGCAAAAGATCGGCCAATATCGATATCGTGGTACAGCGATCGCTTGTTCAATTCTCGGTGAAAATATGCTCCTCCAACAGTGCCGAAACATGTAACATGGAATTGAATCTCCTGCAGTTTCCTGTTGGCAAACACATACGGTGGGAACTTAGCAACGAAAAAATTTCGGAAGCCACCATATTTGGCTTGATAAATTGTGTGAAATATTGCGTAGAATGCGCCTTAACTCTTTCCTGCGTAATAGAGGCCCGACTGTCTCCTGTAATAGACATGCATAATTCAACCGTTTTCGCCTTTTGGAGAATTTTAGTTTTTTTTTTTCGCGGAATTCGAAATGCGCGGCGGCGACGCGCCAATTCCCTACCGTGGGTTTGTCACCCCGTAAAAACAGTGGAAGTGTCAAGCGGGGGATAATAAAAGAAAAGGAACGCACCCGGGCCCCTCCCGCCCCCACAAACCCTCTCATCTCAGACTTTCTGCGCGAGGGAGAACCCTAGCCAAATTTATACTTCTGCTTTAGTATGGGACATAATGCAGTCTAGAAGGATGCGACCACCACATCATTTCGTCTTTGAAAAAGGGGGAATGCCTCAATCGACAAAGCATTAAAGCGAGATGAAGGTCAGTCCACAAAACCGTTTGCAGCCGTCGCTAAGTGAAAAACGTAGACCAGTTACAGCATTAACAACATATGAAATACTAAACCGTTAAAAATGTAATTCCAATATTCTCGAATATTGCCCTATTATCTCTTAAATTAGCTGTATAACCATTGATTATTTGTTATAACCAAACCTCTAATACGGTGCTGTTGAGCTTTGTGAACCGACTAAATCGGGGTATCTGATCTGCAGTGCACATGCAAGGTGCAACACAAACAATTAATTTTATCAGCAAAATATTTTTACCTTACTAAGAATACAACCGGAGTTAAGCTCGTTTAGTTCGAAAATGGGATAATCCCATTCGCATATTCGATCCAGGACGGTGTCTTCGGCTAGTCGCTCCAAATCGTACTTCGTCCCGTCTTCCACATAGATAGAGCGGCCGCCACTCGAGTCGACCTAGACGATGAAGGGAGGGGAGAAACGAACAAAACGGCATTTCAAATCGCCCCACATATCACAGTGATTGGAAAAATACGAGAGACTCACGTAGCACGTTGCGGCGCCCCTAATTTCGAAGTACGAGTGTGTACGAGCGAGTATGTACACGTATATCTAAACCACCGCCCTGGCTTCACCCAATGATGGCACAAAACGCTAATTAAAATGGGGATCGTTCAATTCAGCGCCGCATGAAAATGGAAAAATCAAACATTACTCTCATTCGTTATTCGATCGACATACGCTCGTATGCAAATAAAACCTTACATTGCCACTAAATCTACATGTCAAATACCAACTGGGAAGCGCTATAATATCGATAAAGCAATTTTAATACAGTCTAGATTATTTACTGTCACTTACCCTTCATCGTTTTTCGAAACGTGAATCCATCACATTTTTGAAAATTATTAGTGACTTTACTGATTGTGCATATTCCATTTGGAGAAGATACAATATTTATTATTTTCCAATAGATATGATTCATAAATATGAACATCCACCGAAACCACTATTTGAGTTAGTAAACGTACGTGGTATGAATGCGTATCAAAATTCGCTTTATTATTAATTCAAAACACACGGCATGTTTTTAGAGAATGTTTTTCTTGAGAAATAATATTTGTTGTTATTCTCAGCCACCAAAAAAACAATACATTAATAAAATGTCTCGACAAGGATATTTCTGTTTTCCCGATAAAACATTTTCCTGGTCGCATGAAATATGCACGATCTCATTGTTAGTATAACGTAAAAAATTAAGGCAATAGTGGTTGTGTATGGGGGGGGGGGAGTATTTGGATGTGAGGAAAAACGAGCACAAAAAACGCATACCTGTAAGAGTCTATAATGTGAAATATGTAAAATGCAACTAACAATATAAAAACACAAATTTTCAAGACCCTTAACTATAAAATAATAAAATTGTTTCTGGTTAGGCGCTTTGCAGACAGACAAAAACAAATAAGCATAGTGTTATTGAACAAAATACAGTTACTTAACAGAATAGCGAAACGAAATGTTTTCTTATAGCTTGCAAATGTTTTAAATAAACATATGCTGCACATTTCCAGCTCGTACATAATAGTAAGACGCACATCCCACATACTTGATTGGGTGAGTCGTCACATCAGAAAGTGAACGCGATTTACCGACGCAAATATCGAACCGATAAATCCTGAATTGATCGCGCATCAACTTGTTTCCTCGACGAGCAATTTCATCCTTGAAATGAAAATTCCAGCCCAACCTGTACATGGCAACTCTAAACGCAATCGTGCGTGAAATCTGGTAGGCGTACACGCCGAATCTAACCTAGTTTGTAATCGAGGATCGCGTTTACCAACTAACGGAAATCTTCAGACGCGTCTGCCACTTCCTGAGCCCTGGTGGCTTCTACTGAGGTCATACATGGCAAACTACTAGTACACTACCAACATGACACAAACATTGACCTTCTAGATTATGAAATCGTGGGTTACGTAGTGTACAAGACACAATAATTTTACCAGATACTGAACAACACCATATTGTGGGCATCAACGTAACCCCCAATTGCTAACCTTATAATGAGGGTTTGATAACTCGTCTACAGGTGGGCATGAACAAGAAAAGTCTAACGCGCCCAAATCCCAATATTGTAATTTAATTTCACTGTGAAATACGCGAAAGCGAATTGGTCTCAGGATGGCATGGTTCCGGGCGCAACTATTGATTGTGTTCTTTATTGGGGCGTGTAGGCGTTTTACAGATATTGTGGTCGCATACAACAGATTTGAATCAACCAAAAAAGCCTACATTGCATGTACGAGTACACATTCGTTTATTCCATCCCGAGGTGCTGGTGAAAATGTGCCTCTTAAAAAAATTCAGAGCAAATCTATAAGTATCTTTGACTCCAGCAACTTATAATAAATATTGACGAATAACTCAAAATGTATATTTTCTTGAGTTGTTGTTATGATCTGTCGAGTCGTTTCCGATTCCTGGTGACGCCATGGACATGTGCTCTCCAACTGGGCCGGTTCGATGACTTGCTTTGTAGCTTCCGGAGTGACATCTTGGTTTCCTTCTTTATACAGTCCAGCCATCTTGTGTGTGATCGTCCCACTCCTCTTGCTCCGTTTATCTTCCCAAGTATAAGCGCCTTTTCTAGAGAGTTGGTCGCCCGCATGACATGCCCAAAATATCGCAGTTGGTTTTTAAGGACCACTGACTCTAGTGAGCATTTGAGCTTAATCCTATCTAAGACAACACAATAAGTGGATTCCAGTGGCTAAAACAAAAGCACCCCCTGAACTTGTCTTTCCCGCAATACACTTCCCAATAAACAAGACCTTGGCTAAAACAAAAGCACCCCCTGAAAAAGTCTTGCCCGCAATACATTTCCCCGTAAACAATGCCGCGGCGAAAACAAAAGCCACCCGCAACGCATGGCATCACGCACGGTACATAGACTAGCCCAGTGGCAAAAGCAACCCCTGTTTGTAGCTTCCCCGCTTTGCATTTAAAGGAAAGCCTTCTCTCCATTTAAAAATACTAAAATGTTGCTCGTAGCTCAATGCTAATGCTTTTTAATCGGCGTCGAAGTTTTGTTTGAATTTCGTCTCCTAAGCGAAACGAACTTCGGATTTCAACGCGAGATTGTCCGAGGTCAGCGGCTTTTCGAGCGCAGAAACTTCATAACTTCGAACATCCTGTTCCACTTTTAACTTTTAAGAAAACTAAAAAATAAATTCAAATATTGGTTTCGCTGAGATTGAGGGCAGGCTATATTTATAAACTCGCAATGCAACTGTCAGATAGACTGAAATATGACAACTCTGGGCAGTAACTAGAATAGGATACACACAAAATTAAATGTATTTAAATATGAACTGCCGCTTTGGGCAGAAGGATTCTGATATTGTTTTGGCGCCAGTGTTGATACATTTATGGCTCACATGTGAACGAGAAAACACGACGTTTCCGAACGTACGTGCGTGCATCCATGCACGCCTAGTTGATCCCGCGCAGACGATATTCTTGGAAACGCAGATTAGTGTAAATGGAAATAAGTTACTTGGTAACCGAAGAACCTTTGCGACCCAGATTCGCTAGATTCCCAGAATTACAGACTAGCTATATGACACGCGCAGGTTTTTTTTTTGTTTGTTTGTACGGAGGCAGGATAGACAAGAGAGCTCGATACATTCGTAACATCAACGTGCCTAAGACTAAGCGCATCGATAAGAGGCCTAATGGAGTTGATGGGTATTTACAAGTTTAATTTTCTCTTACGTTTAGAAACCAGCTTGAAAAAGCAATGATGGAGTACATGCTTATCTATTTAAATGAATATAAGTTTGTATTTAAATTTGTACATAAATTAAAGAAAGATCGTACGACCCGTCTGGCCCAGTCGGTATTGCGAAAGACTGCGGTGCGGGCGGTTCCGGGTTCGATTCTCGGCGCAGGCTCTTGTTTATTCGCTCCTGGAGTACTGGTGACAATGTGCCCCCACATATATTGCCACAACAACACAAGGGGTACAGAATTTCCTGTAGTGCTATTCAATACAGTGAGTGATAAGGAATAATAAAAAAATAAAAGTTTTTATACACTATATTCATCTAAAATTAGTTAAATTAAGAAGCTATGCAGGGAAAAAGAGTACCGGTATACCTTAAACATTTTTAATCGTCCGATAGTATAATATATATGTTATTATCTTAGCTATATTTCCCCTAGAAAAAGAGCATAATCAAATACAATTCAGACGGAAAAAGCTAAATTTATTGGCAACCATAATTTCCATAATAGTAGGTTCTTCTTATCGATCTACATACTGTTTCTCTATGCGATATCGATCGAGCAGCCAAGTTCCGCACATGAATCATGCGTCGATATGGGAAAATCAACGAGAACTTAATATACGATCCAATCCTTTAGATGCGAGCCTAAGAACTAGAGTGACGGTTAAATCCGCCGGTTGGTCTTCGCATCCCTTTCTAAGCCGTATCCGCAAAATATATGATAAAAATTGTTTACGACGAAACATATTGGGTGCCCCACGCAATAATTATACCGCCTAGTCTGATTTTTTTTACTAGTCGTGCATAGTAACGGGTCCCCGACGACCAGATGAAAAATATGATGGGCCCCCTCACTCGTATATACAGGAACAGATCATCGCCTGCCTACTCGCTTTAACCTCTTAAGATCATTGTTCGGACAAATCATGTCGTACGATTACACGTACTAAATGAATTAAACAAAAATTACACTAGATTACGTATACCCTGGTGTCACTATGGAACCCGTTTTTCAATCAAAAGTATCTCACATTTCTTTTCAGCTAGACTTCTTTCCAGCTTCTCAGTTTCAGAATCGATTTTTGTTTCATCACTAGGTGGCGTTGTCGTTGCTCCCTGGTACTCCAATGAGACTAGCAACCACTCGCACACGCTCGTTGATTCTCCAGAACGCCATCAGAGAGCGCCATATGTTTCTATGCAGGCGCGAAATATTTTTGTTCAGTGGAGCTCAGGAGATCACGAGCAGCGTCGTATTATCGATGGTGGTAATATGGAGGGAGGGAATTGTAGGAGGATGAACGGGATCGAGAATCGGATGACAACGAAGCGGGCTCAAACAAAAATAATGACTTCTAAATATTAACAACGCATTTTTGGTCTGGAGTTTTTTTCGACTACGATTTTTTACATTATTATCCATTCTTCCTTTTCGCCGCTTCGTTTGATTTAGCTTTATCCGGCGACTGACGGGGGACACCAGACCCGAGTGATGGAAATTCGAAACTAAAAAAATAAGTCCCTGCCACGTTCAATCTTGGAAAGAAACCGCATACCAGATTATAAGTTTTACGAGTTGTACTGCGCCCTATTCAGTTTCGGTTCGTTCCTCGTGCAATATTTTAATGACTCCTCGCGATTTATCTTTGCTCGCTGCTATTATTCATAGCTCATCCGTGTTCGAGCGTCATCTGGCGAGTGTTGCTGAAAAACCGCTGCGGTCTGGCATTTTCAACCCGGGGATAGAGAAATTTACGCAGAGTGCGAGAATGTAACGCCAGCTGGCGGCTAGCACTTCATTTATAGCGGTGTAAACCATCAGAAAACAAAAATTATGCATCAGATAAACTAAGCTATAAGGAATAGCTGTCAAGCTGTCGCGTATTAACATACGAGCGTATAATATTTCCATATAATACATATTAAAAATGGGGCATCCTAATTGGAACCTATGTTTTTCGTCTATATCGATCGTAGAAACACAGAAGAATCTGGGAGCATTAAAGTTTCGATTGCACAAACATATTACAATGTATGCCTACAGGCAGCCCCTATGGCGCCTATGCTGGGGGATATTAAAACGTGCAGTCATGATTTTTTAAAAGCTGTCCGATTTCAATTTAGAAATATATTCATTAACTCAAGAGTACAATAGCGTTTTCAATTTTTAAAGGGGGTCACAACAAGCGATATTACCTCGAAAACCTTGCCAATTCTAACCGTTCGATAAGTTAACTAATTCGGGCCCGAACTCACATTTTGACGTGGATACATTTAATAAAATGTATTATATCGGAAGCAAATCAGGGATTCAAAGCAGGAGGCAAACTATGTTTTGATTTTTCATTAAAAATAATAATATTTAATAAAGGCGAAAGTGGCGACATCCATATTTATTTTATTTATTTATTTATTTATTCCGGATCACTGAGTGAATAACACTACAGGAGGTTATTGTACCCCTCGTGTCGCTATGGCGATGTGTGAGGG